>JAQGAB010000681.1:0-23255 GCA_034696565.1 Isotomurus graminis | reverse complement strand
GAATGTAGAATTTTTTAAACCAAAAGTTACATGCGAATTTTAAACCCTTTGAGAAGCTACTACATCATCTTTGAAGGGTTTTATTTATGCACTTTTTTATTTCACTTTACCGGTGAACGTAATACCAACACACCTGGCATTAAAAGGAGCAATGTTCCAGTCTCGAGTTTCTTAAGTACCATGAGAATGCTTCATTTCTTGCAGAGAAGAAGACAATTCTATCCAGGACAATTAAAATTCTAGTATTCTTTTTACACACACCGCATCCGTTCTTTTATTTGTGGGGTACGCGAATCATCAGAGAATGTAATGGTCGACCAATTCTCCATGAATAATTTACGTGAAGTCACAGATCTGTAATGACTTTTTAAATCCTGCGTTTGTTCATCGGAGAGACTTTCTATTGTCGTAAAACTGAAGAGGAGCTTATTTCAAGGACAATACAGAAAGAATGAAAACTCCCTTCTTCTAATTTCCTTAAGTAGTTTTCGAGCATGAACGCTTCATGGAGTCCCCCACTAGAATCCCATGGAGGGGTGAATTCTGTGAACCTAGGAGGTATTTAGTACCGTGCCACACATGAAGGAAATGTTATGCAAAATAATACTTATATGCATGGATATTAATCCTTCACACTTATGCAAATTAAACCTTATGTAATTATGACTCCTTAAGTTGCCGATGATGGGTTTTCGCAGATGACTTCACGTCTTTTGTTTGATGGTGTGTATAAAATCTTACCTTTGGTAGACGACTCCTTCGGTTTATCCACTTCGTCTTGGCTCTGTTCGCCTTCCTCGGGTGTTTTTAAAATACCTGGAAACCATAAAAGAACAAGGAATAAGCCGTATGTTTACTATGCTCTCGTACAATCTTATTCTTACAGAAAATTCGGTTCAAGTGGTTTAAAAAGTATATGAGACACTTAAAGGTCTAAATCGCGTTTAAGATGTTGCTGAGGTCAAATAAAGCAGATGCCAAGAGCGATTAAAGACAGGAGATTCATTGGGACGGAGTCAGTCTAGGCAGGCTTTATCTGAGACACGTTGAAGACACTGTCCAGTTCCAGTTTGTAGTTTCTTGTGTGCTCTAACACAGTGTAAAGTGCGTGTGTAATAATATCACACCAATAAAGCTTAAAATCCTCATGCAGATGAACATCATTTCTTTCCTTTGATAGCACTTGTAAGTAAAAGATTACTCCGCTTCCTTATACTAAATAGAAGTCTTTTATTTTATCATCACATCAAACTATCTGGTATGGATGGACTACACACATTCAACACTACACACCCTAAAATAGCATTTGAGAGGAACATGCACTTCACTACCATCTCCTCACCACCCGGGTTCGAAATCTCACACGCAGCAACCTCAGTTTGAATGCAGTTTTAGTATATGTTCTTCAACTTCCAACGTACCATAGACACACTGCATCATTAGATGAGATAAGAGGATAAAAAATTATGTTTGTAAAGCAGAACGAGTTTTTGTTTCGAGAAAAATCTCTCTGTGCCTTTTCTCATTTTGTTCCAGCAGTAGAAATAAAGAATAGCTTGGCACTCTCAAATCCAGAAGTAGAGGAAGATTCACCAGACACACTTCATTTAGTGGAAGCGCGGTTGCAGTACTTGCAGTGCAACAACTAAGATTAGATGACACCCAGACTGATGTACATCACACGTGCCTCATCATTCTGTTTACCATGAAAGTATTTTAAAACAAGCGAAATCACACAAGAAGACATGCTCAACCACCTTTGAAAATGTCTTTCGTGTCAGAATTTAAAATTGGCTTAAATTCAGACTAATCATTACAAACTGGTCGGATTTGTTGGCAAATTAAAAGTCAATTAAATTCATGGTGAGTGCAAATAGGGCAGGGAATTTGTTGTAACAACTATATGTTGTGTAATAAATGATCCTCCTTAAAATGCTGAATAAACCAGCAATGTTTAGTGGAGAGATCAAGTTTGGTTATCTCCCAGTACGGGTATTTTTGTAAACTTACATGAGACAAGATTTGAGTGTGTGTGTGGAAGACAATAAAACTAATCAAAGCTAATCCATCTTGAGTTTAAGCCTTAATTAATTCTTTACAATGAGTTGTACAATGGGTGTGTGTAGGATGTGGATATGCATTAGATTGAAAAATAGATGCACCTTCGATCAATTCACGGACGATCTTGTTGCTACCAAAAAAGGACACACATAGAGAAGTGGGGACTGCCATGCCAAGGTGTTGAACATTTCCATTATGTTGAATGTTCAAAGATCTCATTTGGTACTCAGGTGACAATCTTGGATTGTGATGGGCCATGTATTACGATTATACGATTTACACAGCAAGATTTTGTCAACTGCTTTGAGCTCACTTCATGTCGCACACGTAGATGACCAAAACTAGTTTGTATGCAGTAGAAGTATCGATGAGCGAGCGACATAAAAAGGCAGAAACACGGCCCACAATAACAAACATACATTGTGTAGTATTACATTGTATATGAACATTCATGAAGGTCGTCCTCGAGGTAGATGATCTCTCCGAGATGAGATGGAGATTCCCTTCAAAAGACCGTAATAAAGTTACTCAAGACAAGACCAAAGCCACAAGACAAGACGCTGCTGCTGAGAAATGTGAGACTTAGTCCAGTCTGATGCATTTCATTAGACTCGAATTAAAATAAGAATGACAGCTCGACTTAAGAAGACTTTACACAACATCGCCGTGGAGTCAGATGAAAAAATAAAATTTATTCTGTTTCTTGTTCCATCGTTGTACAATAGAAGATCCAAATCCCAATGACTCTTGCACGTGGAGATGCGAAGAAAGTGTGTGTATGTGTGTGCGTACTGTACAGCTTATACACGCATCTGTACATCGCTTCATCACCAAAAAGCAACTACGATCAACGATAATACCAAACCACAGCTCCGTGGAAGACAATAATATTAAATGTGTTTCCCTTGTACAACAAATCTACTTAGTGATTACAAAGTCAATTCCAACTCAAAGTAATTTAGGGAAGCACTAATCTCTCAGTTTGATCTCGAGGACTAAATCACTCGAGTTATACAGGGCCATTTTAAATAGTCCTGTGGGACAGGAGATCTTCCCTATCAATGAGAGAAAACCCACGTGTCCATTGTCATTACAGTTTTGATTTGAATATCAATACGAGAGCTCTCTGGTGCATCTAGTAGATTGGAGAAGAGCTTGATCATGACATTAAACTGTACCTAAGGGTAGAGAGAGAGTGAAGACTTGGAAAGATTGACTTTGCACTCATCCGAAGTAAAAAAGATTCCTTCCTGATTACAATTTATTAAAACGAATCCTCCTTTTTCCATCTCACAAGAATTCACGAAAACTTCCCCTCTTGAGTGTGAGTGAGTGAGATGAAGTTAAAATTCAGAGCTTAGATTGACAATTATGATAAGAGCAAGAGGAAGTTATACACGGAGGAATTAGTCAATATAATCTAGTTCGAATTAATTCTCTCTCTCCTGCATACTCAATCTTCTAGTGTACACGTAGAATGTGTTAGTATGTGCATACATGGAATCTTCTAAGAGGATCTTTTAACATCTCACGGTAGAATCTAAATTCAATGGTATTACATTAATCAGATCTTCGGTGTCTTGAAACGCATCATTTTTACAGAAGGGAATGACAAGTGGATTATTTCATGAGGACACGATTTAATATTTTCAAATGACTTGTCGGAACCTTTGAGTTCACACTTCCTCCCTCCTCCGCTTAAAACATTTTAATCAATTAGGAATTAGAGAGAGAAGCTTGGAATGGAGGAGATGCGAGGAGAAACGAATACAGGATTAGGCGTTTGATGAGGATTATCATGATGAAGCAAATCAAGGTGGTAATTTCCTCAATTTTTTCAAGTAAAAGATGTGGAATCTTAGAAGAATGTCCTCCCATCACTTCCCATTTGGACGGAATATTATTACTTCCAATTTTTCGCTCATTTGCCATCTTCCTACGATGAGAGAATATTAAGGTATTAAGGAATTTTGCATTTTGTGACATTTTCGTCTTTTTTGGAGTGTTTTATTATCTCTCCACTTACATCTTTTATCGTGAAAATGTTCAAGGAGGTCATTACTACTTGACGTAACACGAGTCTGTGTGTCCTTGATATACTCTTGGACTTCTCACAGAGATGTGGAATTATTTACCGTCAAATTGTTTCCCCACGATTTATGCATATTCTTAAAAATAGGAGTAGTTATGGTAGGAGGCTAAATTGCTACATGAAGTTTAAGTATGTTGGTCGGAGAAAGATGGGCTTAGTTCTTGACATTAAACGAGAAAAAGAAGAATGTCTGCAATGGGAAATGGGTAGTTTATCTCCCCATGAGATTCATTGAAAGAAGCAAAATGAAATGTTACGAAACAACTTGAACTGGAATTTCATAATAATAACAATAATAATAAGTCAAACTTCGACAAGAACGAGTTGGTCATAATGCACAGAAGAAGCCATATTAGGAACGACGAGTAGAGAGCCAAGAAGAAAAGAAGTCTTGGCGAGAGATTATATTAGGAATTACATGTGTATCTTTGCATTAAAAACGAAACCAAGTTTGCGTTCAATTTAAAAATTCATCTGTCATGGTCCTGGTGGTCTTTTCCTTGTCAAGGGAAACAATTTCCCTAAAACTGATGACAACCCAAGAAGAACAAGCCACGGAGAACGGAGAAGTTTGACTTACCTACATGAAATTCTTATTGTAAAAATGTAAAGTCAACGTCCAAAGAATTTGCATTGAACATCATCAAGTCATCTTCATAAGTTAACTGCCACTCTTCAAAGAAAACATTAAACTGACACCCGCACCGTATCATCATCTGACTTTCTAACTGCATGAGGTTTGTATGTATGGATTTCTATCTTGTGTGGATCTATTTGAACGAATTTCTGCCCATAAACACCCTTGTGCTTAATTCCACCTCTGCATTTCCTGAGTTTGACTTCATCATTCAGATTCAGATTAAGGAAATAATGGTTTCGGGCTAAGTGTGAATTACTCTTTTGAGACGAACACCACCACATTAACATTATGCATTCCTCCCAAGTTCAACGAGTTAAAAAGGAAGGAGGAAATAAATGAGATTTATTAATTAGCCTACGCACACTTTACTCCCTCGTAAGCGGTACATCGTCAGCGTTATAAGTGTGACAGTAAATGTTTCCTCACAAACCTCTTGCTCCTTATTTAGTACCGACTCGTTGATGGAGATATGTATACCTGTTACGCTGCAGAAAATCCCTTTTAAAGCTCTTGCATATGATAAAGACACTTTAACCAAAGGTCATCAATTCTTCTGGTGCAATAATGCAAGTCGATAATCCAAGACAAATTATCATCACAGCATATTTTACTATTTTGGGGATGCGTTTGTCTAATTTTCTGTACTCGTGAATAATAATGTCATTGCTTCCAAAGTATTTTTATTATTTTATACCAGGATTCGTCTCTAGAGTATGTAATATTATATTTAATGATAAACTGAAACAAAGACTAAATAAATATCCACACCGGTGACGAGAAAAATACCTCAAAACTGGTTTCTCGTAAGTTTGATAAACATCTTGTATGTTATGCTATGAGATCAGATATCCACGTTTCTGGAAAATCATAAACTAGTCTTGAACTCAGAGAGATACATAAAATGTGGGATTGTTGATTAAATTACTAAGCAAAGTATACAGTTTGTGTCTCACTAGGAAGAAGCTTTGTTATTTATGATATCCTCCTTCCGTTAGGAAAAATATATTAGTGAGATGAACTACCCGTACAACTACTGGACAGTAAAACATGTCTCGTGAAAGAACAACTAGAAAATATGCCACAAGCGCTCAATGGAAATTCAATCCTAAAGCTTCCACCTGCATAAACGTAAGTAACGCGAGTTCACCTGTAAATGATAATTAATGCACTAGTTTTCCTCCAAACGGTTCGTATTGTAAAGGGGACATTGTGCATTATAAATTAACGAGAAGGTGGTGCCATTTTTTGCCTTTAATTTTCACCTGACTCCCAATAAACCGTTAGATGTGTTGCAGGGGTTTTATATGCAAAGTTGACGAGATCCAACGCATTCACATTTAAATGGAGGATTAAAGTGCGAAACGCATTATGAAGCTGAATGACTAATAGTAATTAATATTTACAGAATAGTTGGTAATTAGATTCGTATTTTTTCGTGTACTTAAATGAGCAGTTCTTTCACTCTTTTGCACTCTATAAAATGATGCACACACCTCATATCAATGCTTGAAGAATAACTGTTATGGGAGTTTGTAACACTTACAACTTTACAATAATATATTGCTGGTTGAATTATGGCTGATGGGGTACAAGAACTCTCGTATAACTTTAAAGTAGCTGTTCACCTTTACTTTCAGAGAAAATGTATGCAAAATCATTTCCAAAAGATGTACATGCATGGAAAACCGCAGTAAAATTACCATTTGCAACTGAGATTGATCCTGATGATGAAATCCATCCCATCCCATTAACAAAGTACATTTCATATCTATTTTTTATGCGAATATTTCACTTGCCAAATCAGTAATTGAATTTTTACTTGATACAAGCCGAAAAGCCAAAGACCTTCGGGGGTTTTGTTGTGAGTGTTGCATATTGTGCCTTTGTGCAGACTGCTGTGTATTATGCATGTTGTCTTGTTTCGTAATAATTATGGACGAAGGTGATAGCAGGGAGATGAAGAGCATTAGTGGATATAGTTCTTCTCCACATCACTCTATACGTATGTTCATTTTGGAGTAGGTGTATCATCGTGTATGTCCATTCGAAGAGAATAAAATAAAAGTACAACCGCTCATGTAACATCCTCGAAGAATATAATTTCTGGTTCCGTTCGTTTCCATTTACCTATTGGACACTAAGTAAGCCCAGTAAATGCAGTTAAGCGTGGGCAAATCAGGGAAATTTTTCATTTGCATGAAATTTGAGATTGTTCTTCCTTTACTATGTAATTTGGATAAGTTTTTCATTAACGAAGAATGTCTTTTGAGCCTCGAGTCAATCGTTGATTGCGGGCATTGGGCATTTATGAAGTTTGGTGGAGGTATTACATCTCAAGCGAGAGTAGAAAACACAGGTTTATTGCTTCAAAACAAAACTGTACTTGACTCATTTGATATCTTACATGTCCTTGCTGACTTTTCCTTAAAGCGAGCCAAGTCGCTTCTTCACCCTTTTTCTTAACAAACCTCTCTAAACAGTGATTATCAGTTTAAAGCTTACATTACCTAATAACTACTTCCCAGAGGTTCAACCTGGGGAATCTCATTTCTTTACGCACCTCTGATGGATTCAAAATCAACACAAGTGATAATTTCATTCATCCCCTGTAATCTATTTTCAGAAACTTTTGCTTTCTTCGAGAATATTCTTTGGTTAACGAACTATTTAACAAATAGTTTTTTTATCTGAATATTAATATAACTTTATAAAACATGACTTTCAGCCTTGGGAAAAATCATGGCATAATTATTGAAGTGCACCCTGAGGTATTCTAAACGTCCTTTCAGGTTTGATTAAGTATTTTGAGAGAAACGAATCACAGGAATTGAATTCGGTCACTGGAAAAACCAGTAGTGCTTTTGAGATTCAATAATGATTTCAACATTAATATTCTTAGCGTCTCTCAATCTTTGTTTATGTTTCCAAATCAGTCAGTCTCTCTGTTAGTTTCGTTACGAGTTCCCTCTCTATGAGGTTTTTTAGAAAGTGTACTATAGAATTTAGGAATGGACAGTATTATCAGAGTCCAGTGAAGGTTGATAGTGAAGTGTTAGAAGAATACTAAGCTGGTTTAGCCGAAAGATCTTCTATTTTGACATATACCGATGATGAAAGCCACAAGACCAGTTTCTGTTTTCACATGGAGAATGGAAACCTTAAAATAATTACATGTTCAGGTTAATCGTTTCAAGATAGCTATTAGTGGAAAGCAATTCAAATTGAAGTTCGTCAGGAAAGGAAATAATAACTGAACAGAGCTCCAAAGGTATCAATTCATCCTCACACATACAGCCAACGAAGAGCATCCCCTTTCTGTACATATTTAGAAAATCTACAAAAGCATCCCTTAAAGGGTTAAAATATATAGGAGAACGCTTAATTTTGTTTGAAGCTAATTTTCAACAGGTTAGACGGTATATAGTAGTAGATGAGCGCAGATTATGTTGTACATATAGTGTAGCTCATGTCTATTGTTTGACTAATAATAAGGGATCGGATGGATGAGACTGAGAGTAATAATTTATCGAATCTTCATTTCTTTCTCGCAAGCATATACGAGAGAGTCCTACTTATTAGTTATTGTGCGAAAGTAGCTCCCAGTCCCAAAAACAGACTTGAATCAATTAAACATGTACCTGTTGGTACATACGGATGTGACTGAACATTGTTGGGTTCATCCATATGTGAGAAAAAGGAGATGGATTCGCAGAGTCATTTCCTACACAAAAGGCTTCTCATTCTACTTGATTCTTCACTCTTCATCCCTTTTGTACCAAATCTTGGGCTTGATCAGAAATCATTCTTTGGTCTAGAAAGAAACCTAAGAGTACGATGAGTAAAGCAAATAACACACACACATGTACATTAATTACTGATCTCTCTCCACAAACAACAACCACACATAAATCATGAAGCAGAGATGAGAAGGGTTTTCAATCTTGTCATGTCATTCACAATCACCACTACTACCAATGATTCCTTTGGAGTTTGTTGTGATATGTTGTAGCTAGTAGTTATGTGTAGTTAGTAAATGTCTCCCAGTTCTAGCAGGTCTACTTTTTGAGGTCAAGTGGAAATGAAAACAAAATTGCGTAGGTTTAGAGAATCCAATCGAATCAAAACATCTTAGGCAGCACCAAGCATACATGTCACTCAAGTTGCCAATTACTAATGGCTTTTGTTAATGACATCAATCTAAAGCAGTCAAGAATCCATCATCACGAACAAACCATAAATGATTTGTATTATACATGGACTATCTCTCATAATAATATGTGCAAGAAAAGTCTCTCCCTTTTAAGACGAGGAGACGCGAATAAACTCTTTTATTATGATTATTGCTCTTTGATACTCAGCCAAACAAATTAGCTCTTCAGTCGTACTATATTCAATAAAACACAACAGATGAGGAATATTATTGAACTAGGGTATTAAATATTTATTGCGCACACATTGATAAGCGATGATATGAAGGAGGTTTTGTAGACAGTCTAGATATATTTTAGGATAAGGTTGGGTTGGTTTTGGAAGTTGATAGTATAAAATAGAAAAGTCTCATCAGGTCTTTAGAGAAAAGAAGTGAAACTATACATACAAAGAATATATGACAATGATGAGAATGAAATTCGTTCCTCTCGTATAAAGCAAATCGTAAAAAATGGAGATTAAAAAGAATCAACCAGGTCTAATTTCTTATGGATGAAATGATTAGGCGATTGAATGATGGAGGACAGACAGGCAGAAAGAAGACAGTTTTATTGCTGTGGACGCTAAAATACAAAAGCCCAATCACATTATACGACTGAGTTTATGAGAAATACTAGCCACACGTCGTATTATCTGATTGTCATCTTCATTGAATCTAATTTCATGTGATTTAATACAGGTTGGTTGAGACTTCAATTGCCCGTGCTCAATTTCTCTTTCGTTTGCGGTCTTAATTTTGTTTTTATTTTGTGTTAAATCTTGAACATGTCATTGTTCAATCGATAAAGGAAAAACGGTTTGAGGGATACACTAAACTATTAGCTTTAGTCTTACTTAGTTGTTAGTGGATTGATTCGGCAATTTTAAGCTCACAGTTTTAGTTTAATCTTTCACTGCGCTTTCGAAGTTTACTATTTTTAACTTCAAATTTTAACATGTCAAGTGAGTGAGATGAATCAAACAATGCATTGTTCTAGAAGAAGAAACCTTACAGAGTAGTTATTTCAATGTGCACTATTCAAGAACAAAACGAATTATAGGATGATTTACTAACTCTTCCTTTTCTGTAGGATAGAGGTAACCACACCACCACCAACTACCAACCCTGGCTAAGGAACCACCATTGATCCTGAAGAATGCATGCACGCATACTTATCCTATTGTTTACGATTATGCATTAAGTTTTATAGGTCATCTAATCGCTCCTGCTGCATACACAACAACCACATTCAAAATGTTCGACAGAAACGTGTGGACGAGAGTAAAAGTGAGATTCCTCCTGGTACACTTGCATTATTGCGTTCGACAGTGTAATGAACATGAAATCATCGAGAATGCATTTTCTCTTTCTTTCTCTCCACCAAAGAAATAGCTCATCTATGTAATTTTCCAGTCATAAACTCTGATCCAAACTAATTGGCAGGTGGCTTAAGTACTCTAACTACCAAAACCTTTATAGGTTTAGACATAAGAGGACTCCAAATATGAGAGATAAGGCTACTAAAGTTTTTTCTGACTCTAAGATTCTCTATCTATCCTTCTTTCTATTCGCTGTATTACTTTTGTTTTGCTGCCCAATGGAACATAGAACAATTGAGTTTCGTCTTCGACACATCATGATGCATTTTGAAGCACGAAACCAATCAAATATTCCATTTTAATTGCACCAGCAACACTACAGCACAGAACGTAACTTTGAACGTAGCATCAAATGCAACTGAAGAATTATTATCGTAGCCTAAGTTAATTTTTTATGGTAAACTTCACTGAAATAATTGAATGGGAAAGGGCTTCCGTTTTTGGTAGCTCGAGAGATGTTGCCCCAACAGGCGATGCTTATATAGTTTGGATTTGAAGGTGGAAGCTAAAATCTAAAGTTTGTTGAGCTGCTGTGTATGAACTTTGCCTTTTTACTTTGTAAGTTGTAAGTGGAGTATTTTGCTCACACACCCAATCATAAACTTTAAAATATTTCTTTGAGGTATTATCTGATTGAATCACAGCAAGGATTACCACTTGATACTTTGATAATTTAACTTCGAATGAGTACTCTGGCAAGCAGATGATCCTCAAGTAGCAAGAAGAATCTTGAGCTTGTTTAAATTACTCTCAATACATAGATATTTTTATTACCGGTTATTTTTTACATGGAGCAAGAGACTTATATGGTAAGAAGAGGAAAGGTTTCCCATTATAATTTGTTAGTTTGGGAATATACCGCAGATTTATGGATTTTGACAAAGCTGAATAGTGAAAAAACATTTCCCTATGTAGTCTTCGTTTTGTAAAATAGGAACCTGATAATAATACAGACGAATAATCTAATAAAACTTTGAAATACAATTGACTTATGGAATAATATTTTAATTTTCTGATAAAATCTTTAACCCACAGACTCTAAAAAACGACTTGACAGATGCGTTGCTCAGTAATTCACCTTGTACACCCCTGTATTATATAATGATGTTGCGTGATGCACTGGGTTGCGATGCAAGTTCATTCGAACATATGAAGAGCATCTTATTTTACAATATCAAAGATCAAAACCTTGAATGAGAAAAACTTATATCAAGCTGTGCAACACGATCACTACATATTTCAGACACTCATACTGACTGCATCGAATGATATGAACACACATTTTGTTGTGCAGTGTTCATGTACACATACATTTAAGAACAATAATTTGTTGCATGCAGTTGTTAATTAGAATCAACACTAAACGAACAATTTAACACTTTGGCGTTAGAGAAATGAGGGCAGAATGAAGTTTGCACTTGTGTCTTATCGGAAGAAGACAATAAATCACAAGCTTGAGAGAGTGTCAAACTAAAGTGACAAAATGAAGACTTAATCTACAGAAATGACGCTGTCACAATGCACAGATTGAGTCATAAAACAATGCTTTTTGCTGTTGTAAATTCCATCGCATTTGTACAAGAGAAAAACCTGAACAAAAAGTTCTTATCTTATTTCTCAGAAAGTTTTGAGACGAACCAGAAGAAAGAATGTAACGAAAGGTAAAATTACTGTACGGGGGATTGTTAATGCCGTGCTAACTGGAAATTAGCCGAGTTAAAGTAAGAGCATTATTAACATTTTACTGCCATTTCCTTCGGCTGCTCCTATTGCCTGTGGTTGAGTAAATTCTAACACATTTTTCCACGATTTTCCACGAATGCTTCTCTCTCCTAGCGTAATGATCAAAACAATGTTTTATATGGAAGGGGGAAGAGTAGAGAGAGATGCACCCACAGTTCTTTTTAAATGGTACCTTATAGTTTCGTAGTAGTGCCATTCGCATACTAGCAAGTATCCACGCTTTGAGCAAACTATAACAGGCCTTTTACCTTCACAAGGCTTTATTTTTTGCTACCTGGATGAGGATGGTAGTTGTAGTGGTGTAACCTCAAACACCACCACAGGCAATGTCCACGTCCTGCATATTTTTTTACACATTCTTCTGTTCTCCCAAAGATGCATTCGCATTCCTCCTACGGCATGTGTACAGGCATTAAACTGAGAGAAGCTTGAAGAAAAAGTTTGTACGGATCTTTCTTTTCCATCCACCCATCTTATGCTTTCATCAACAACATGACACAAGAATTGGCGTCGTGTTAACTAACTCAAAATTTAATATTTTTGTGTGACTTATCATGTTGGAGTTTAGAGCGTTGAGGAAACTACGCGAGATATACTCAGATATTTGTAAGAGAAGGGGGCGAAGACTCGACTAATTTTGTACAAATTGCTATTATTGTGAGGGGAAAAGGTATATTTCGCTAAAAAGGATCAAATTAGAAAAAGGAAGTTGGAAATTTGCTTGTCTCTGAATATATAAAAAAGTGCTGAGAATAGAATGCTTAGGATCTGCCACCTGGTCTTCTTGTTCTCATTTTGTGTAAATTTTACTGTGATGTAAGTGAAAGGACATAGCATGATACGGCATTATGTGGGGAATCATTATTTCTTAAAAATGAAATAACTGAAATATGAACGAATAGTACTTAAATAACAATGCTGTTAGAAGTCTGTTAGCACCTCTAGTGTGACTATATAGTTGATACAAAGTTATATTTTCCGCAGGGAATTAGATGCATCTTTATTTATTTATATTTTCTAAGAACTTAAGATCAAAACAGTGACACAGCAAAGTCTGCATTATGCATCACAGTAATACAGTTGCCCTCTACTCGAAAAGCTTCTAATGAACTGTCTTAAAAGATTAGTCTTTTTGCAAGTCCGAAGACCTATAAGATCGAGTTACACGAATGTAACACAAATACACGCAAGAGTTCATACAGAACAAGAGAGATTTTTCGTTTCTCATACAATAGAGACATGAATAGAAAACCGTGACTTGAGTTTAATTGTAAAATCCAGTCTAATTAAACACCTCAGTGGTTTTTTGTTCCCTAACGGGACTCCATTTACTCATAGGGTTATTATTACAACTACGTTTGCTATTATTATTATGCAACTTATAATTAACATTTTTAAGAGAAAAGACTGCCTTGGTCAGTTTGCTAGGTTGCTCTGGATTTGAGCCATTCGTCTTATCACCCACCAGTTATGCAGGCAATTGCAGTCCTCGTGGGATTATTACGGGTTGTACGAACACTGGGAGAACAAATTTAATTGGTGTCATACTTTGTGATCACAAATTATAAATAGCCCAATCACTCAGTGAACATAGGCTTAAAGTTCTACGTAATCTTGGATGACTGACTGATGAAGCAATAAGAGTAACGGGATGGACTTTACTTCATATTATGCGATTGTTATTTGCATCAGAAGAAGGGAGATTCAATGTAATAATTAGAACCTAATGAACAAAAGAAATCTCTTGTCCCGTATTCCTCCATTGTGCTCAGCCTTGACTTAATTCTCATTCAAATTGTCAACTTCATTATCGTTTTAATAACTTGCTAAGTGAGGGTTTAATTAAAATCCTATTCAAATTGCTCGCACTTTATTACACTCTTACAGGAATTTCTCAGTTTTCGATGACAAAGATTTCTAGGCCAATAATGGCCAAATGACCATTTATGGAATCTTTTCTGGAATAGTAGAAAAGGATTCTTTAGGAAAACAAATCTTTACATCAATAATATAACTTTTTAAATTGAGAATATGATTGAAATCATCTCTCATTTTGTTCCTATTATTGAGAGACAGAACTGTATGAGGTTAGTGACAGCTAACGAGTGGCCAAGAAGCATAGACCTTCACCAAAATACAAGTATATCAGTTTGTGGATAAATTCAAGATACACTAGCATTATTCATTAGCACGCAGAAAAGGAAATATCTTACAAGCTTTCAAAGTGGTCTTGATCGAAAGATTTTTAAACGATTTAATGCACCCTTAGTCGCACCAACTGATTAAGTACCGGCTCTCTCTTATTGCAGTTTTTCGCACATCCGTGTCATAATTCACACTTATTTAAAGTGAGCGAAGAGATATAAATAATCTATATGGTTGTGAGAGGGTGCCGCACGTTCCAAAAAATATTTTTCATGTTGATGCTTAATAGGCAAGTATGTTCATCGAACCGTAACTAACTTTTAATCAGGAAACTAAGTCTATTTATTACCATGCAAGATTTATGAATATGGAAAATGCTAAACTGGTTATGGTGCTTGGTGGAAGTTTGCGGAGTTAGAATCTAAAAAACCGATAGAGTTGATTAAAATGTCTTTTTAGGATTTTATGGTTTCGTTCGTCATATATGTATTTACGAGATATTTAATAGAAAAGTTTATTTTTGGTCAATGACCATGTGGTATTTTTATTTTGTGTAGTTCTACCAAAAATATTTTTTGAGAATAAAGAAATGTACAAAGACATCAAGTAATATAAAGATTTTAGTATTTCATACACTATACATACGCAAATGTTACACGTGACTGAATGATAATCGCCAGTAATGTCATTGGAATTCGAGTCCAATTTCCCTTTCAGCTAATGTCTTAATTCATATGCAATTGTACTTGAAGTACATCGGAGTTTGTACAATGGTTCATTCAGTTATTACAGTGTATGGTTAGATGACCATGTACTTTGATTATTGTAGCATTTAGTGTACGCAGGAGGGATAGAGATATGTCAATGAGTTTTTTGTGAAAAATAATTTAAATAATTCCAATCTGAACGTGACCTTAATGGGCATAAAATATAGAGTAATACAAAAAGATGAAAATCGAGAGTTAGGGAGACACATTGTGTAAAGTAAAATGGATTTGTGCACTGCTGAATGGTTTCTTTACACTTAATTGTGTGATGAAACTGTGAGATAAGTCGAAGTGACTAGCCTTAAGACGGTTATTGAGTGTCAGTCAGTCACTTTGATTTACCCAAACAATACGGAAAACACGGCCTTCCTTGTCTCGTGAGGTAGTTTGGTTCAGAAGGTATGAAATTGTAGGCCAAAGTCATCATCGGAGTTGATGGGATTTGTTGATATTTTGCTTAATGTGTGAAAATTTCACACAGGAAATGTGCATGTTAATGTGAATGAATGTTTGTGTATGTATAAGTCACATTACTTTTTTGTACTATTTGAGAGGATATGAAAAAATGAATGAATCTGAGGTACACAGTGCTACACATGAGAATTCTTGTCTCATTTTGTTATAAGCAAATGCAAAATGTCTTTGACACAGAGGAATGTATGATGGAGGAATGGAATGAAATCATCAAGTCCATATTTCACCGAGATGGAAATTACTGTGTGAAAACCACATCGAAATTGGCAAAAGCTGGAGCAAAAAGTCGTCACATCTCATCATGTCGCGATGTTTCTGTGAGAATGATGATGGGCAAAGGCAAAAAGAAGTTCTAAAATACCCAACCTTCTAAATGAGACTGAAAAAAGACATTTAGCATGTGTGACTCCTGATCTAGAATTTTAAAAAATGAAACAATTGGAGTTCAAGCTAGAGACAAACGTAATGAAAATTCATGTCACTCTCTGTCCCAGCATTTTTTACTTGAGTAGAAGTCAAACGTACAATGACAGTTACTTGTGATGCACCTCGTAATGTCTTATTTTGACTAATGACTTGTGGGTGGAAATAAAGAGATACTTTAAACTGAAGCTACAATAAGTAGGCTAATTTTAGGCACCCATTATATACACTAGTAGCTGTTTTTGAACAAATCTAATTTCTAGAATCATGTGAGAACAAGCAAAAGCAAATAATGGGGAAAGATTAGAGATGGATTTTTATGGAGCGTATTTCCTCTAAGGAATATGACAATTGTAAAGAAAGCTCTGTAAAAATGACAATGTCAGACTACCACAGTGTCTGTTTTGTTTCTAAATTAAGCATTGAAATTCCACAGCATATACGAACACATTTCGGGTGATGGGAAAGATGATCGACTTCCGGGATTCAGATTCATTTTCAGAAGTATGTGTTTGGGTTCTGCAAAGTTTCAAAGTAGCGACTTGTTTACTCCAGACTAGCCATAATGTCTATTGCCACTTTTAAATGTTTACGCTTCATACAAGTTTTGAAACAGTTTGATGGTGGTAGCAGTAACGATTGGTTCGTGGAAAGCTGCAAATCAACTATCAACTAGTACAACTCCATGAAATGCTCCAAGGGAGCAAAAAATCTTCCTGGAGAGATACAAAAAGCAAACACATTTCGAAACAAGCTTACCAGGCTCCTTTAGGAAGTCAAGCACTCAAAGTTTTAATGTGCATCGTCAACTGATGATTAGACAAGGGAGTGAGAGTCTGTGCAATGAAATGCAATACAAGCAAATACACTTGACGTGAACCGACCGAATGAGAAATTCTTTTGCTCGTTTGGTTTCTTCGACAAAAAGTGAACTATGCTGAACAACGCCTGGTAGGAGAATTTTTTAAGGATTCAAAAAAGTTCAGGCGTGTGCAGATTACTTGGTTCGTTTGATAGTGTCACTAGTACAAATGTATCAATTCTTTCACCACAAATGTACGTGTGAGTTATTTCCTGTGATACGATTGATATTTCTTGAGGCTCTCACAGAAAATGTACACTTGTGCGAAGAGTCTGCTTTCCCTCGTTTTCTCCTGGCACCAGATAGCTTGTTATGTAAGATGGATATGTTAACTGGGAATTTTTAATAGTTAACGAATCGTTCCTTCATCAGCAATTAACAAAACAAGTGCAATCCAGTTGCATGATAAGAAATTAACTTAATATGTACACAATGACTAATGACATGGACGAAATTAGAACCAACTTTCCCCTGAGAACTCGCAGTAGTCAAGAACCCTACTGGAGCCAGTGAGTATGGCTATTTGTGATGATTCAATTTCAAAGTGGATGGAGTAAAGTCATAAATGCTTTCGAGATGAGATTGAGTTTGAAGATGACTCAGTTTTTCAAGGTGAGACTGCAAGGCGCACTCCAGCTGAGTCACACACAAGTAACTGCACAGAAGTAGTATATGGAGACTGCTGGAGATTATCTCCTTAGACCTTATCGTACAGCTTAATCGTATATTGTTCTTGTAGTGGGATGACCAAAAAGATTGGAATATTTGGGAGTGAATCTATTCGAGAAGACAGTCGCTCAGAGACTGAGAATTACCTAAGACTTTTGCTGAAGCAAGGATGAGAACTACATGGGAAATATGCTTTGCAAGACCTTCTCCTAAGCAGAAGTGGCTGCAAGCAACAGGATCCCCGTAGTATCCTACGGCTGCTGCTGCCTCTTGAGTTCCCCTTGAGTTCTTTTACAAACTTCTTGACGATCTATCAACTACGGTTACAAATGCTGAGTCTTTACTGTGTCTTCACAAGTATCGAAAGCGAGTTGATAGACTTGGAGGAAGGAAGATATCCAATGAAGGGTGATGCTGAGGATGGTTTTTGGGGTTAGGTGAAGCGAACAAGTCTTTGCTCCGAGGAAGTGTGATAAGCAGATTTGAATAAATTGTGGAGTGTTAAGGATCACAGCAGAAGCAATTTAGCCGCTGGGATCGTTGCAGATGAGGAATTTAAAGTTGATGAGGAATCATCGAGATTTTCTTCAAAGATATACTTTCTCAAGCTCACGGTAAATGAGAAAAGCTTTGGTAGGGTGGATGATGCACTCTGCGTTTTATTGCAAATACGATCCTAGTGGAATTCCAGAAAACCGAGGGAGATCTTCTAAGATATTCAAAGATTGGATAAGGAAGCATCGATGGCTCATTATTACCTTAAGCTTTATTGATTACAATTTATGGTTTGTTTTTCATTGATCGATTCCAAACTGCAGACGAGGGTGATCAACATTACGCAAGAGAATTTTACATAATACATTCAAGCAATAAGGTAAAACAACCTCGAGAGCGGAGCAAGGAAAGTTTATTGTGTCTGCTCAAAGGTGAAGGGTAGAGAGATCATTTAAACCATCTTTAATGTAAACGATTGCACTCCTCTAGAGCTTCTTAATATTCTCCTGTTAATAATAAAATGGGCTACTTTAAATGAGCTCATTTAAGTTAAAAATCAGAAGGCAAATTCTTGCTGAGAAGCTTAGATTGAAATGTAAAGTTCCAATTGAAGAAAGGAAAGAGGTGCAGCACCTGTGTAACGCAGGAAGGAAGAATCTATTTATTAATAAATAATGTGACTAAATGAAATGTTCCGGGTTTCCTACTGTTCTTTTGAACGAGCATTTTTTGAAGAGATGAAAGGGAATCTGTAGGGTAGCACAATTATATCCGCGTGAATTGAACAGGAGCTGTTTGCAATTTTTTTAGCAACAATAACAGAAACCAGAAACCTCTTCCATGGTGTTGTTACTCTCATCTTTAAACCCCAACGGTTTTATGTATGATTTTTGTTACGAGAAGATTGATAGGTAACATTATTCGCGAGGAATGTAGAGAACCATTGATTATCCTTATTACACTGTGATATGACTTCATATTCGCAAATTACACTGAGATTACACACAAGTAGCAGTCAGATGAATCCTGTCATGAATGATTGCTTTGCTCATTCACAACTCAAGACCAACTTTTCGGTAATAGAAATGATTGTCATTAAGCTCGTGAAACTGTTTCTGACTAGGGTATAATTGCTAAATGCGTGCGGAACGGTTACTTTTGGATTTTGGATAGTCTTACCTTTGGTTCGGGGTGGGGGCGCCGGAGCCTGGGGAGGTTCAGTTACCTTTCTCTCCTTAGTCGCTGTAATAAAGAAAAATTAAATTTGTGGTTAGTTCACTGAGCATTCAGATCTGTAATTATTTTTATGTTTGTTAGATATTCCCATAAAACCACAATTTGCAATTGCGCTAAGAATATTTCCTGTGCAATAAATATCAAAGAATTAATTACACGTTGTGCATTTTGAATTGTAGTTTTATTCGTTTTAGATACTTTGAAAATCATAGAACTCTGCTTTACTGCATGCCGATCATACACAGAAATCATCGTTGGTGGCTTTTATAATCCATGTGTGTGTGAGAAACTTATTTTATTAGAACAAAAGGTGATTTTTCCAGCAGAGTGGTGTAGGGTGAAGAAAGGTGGTCTGGGAGATGCATTTTAAAACCTAAAGTGAATATACAAATGGAACAATGGTTGTTTGGAAGAGTTTCTTGAAAGTTACATGGAGTACCAGAAGAGTATCATCACCGAATGGCATAAATCAACGTGCAAGTCAAAGTGTGTTTGCTTAGTAAACTTGTAGCATAAGGCCTGGATGGATTCTCGTCTAAAAATAGGATGCGAAGCTATTATGATTGTAATGATGAGCAATACATGACTACGAGTGGTAATCTAACCACCTTATTCCTTTTGTGTTCATTTTGATTGCAGAGTACGTGTAGAGATTCACTTTTAAGGGTTCCCATGATTGAATAATAAGCCTGCTGACAGTACTCGAATTTTGACAAGACTCAGGTATGCCACCAAAGGCTTTGTTCGGCTCTAAACGAGAGTCCATTCATGGAATTCACTATTCTTCATTAGTTCATTTTACTTTTGACAATAGTCAGACGAGTTACTCTATTGCTAGCTTAGGTATTTCCTTCTGCTGAGATGTATTTCAGAAATAATGCACATCCGCGTGCAAAAAATCCCATTCGGTTTACAACGATGATGAAGCTTCTTGCTTAACAAAGGGAATTATACCTTTTGACTTTAACTTTGAAAATCAGAAGTACAACCGTAGAAGAAGTAAATTCTAAATTGTTCACTTTCGATTTTTTCTAGATGCTTCTCTACTCCTGTAGGAATCCTGCATGCATTTGTATTCACAAGTAGTATTTTGTTAAGAATCGACCATCTCATGGAATATTTGTGGCTCATGAAAATTACTTTCAGAGATTTCGTTAAATTTTTACAACATTCCGTCAAACCTTCAGGTGTCATAAGTTGCATGCACATCATTGTTTAAAATAATGAAGTCTTAAAAACGAATTACAGAATAAGTCATGTGCTCGATTTAAAGTTACGTCACTTCAAATTAAAATTGCTAAATATCAATATGAGAATGGGTCTTGTCACTAACAATTTTTCGACTGAATGCTGACATAAATTACCATCGTCGCAATTCGTAATAAATGTACGGATTTATCTTGTGCACCCAATTACCAGTTTCTTGCAAGTAGCTTGTACACTAGGAGCAATTTGGCTCCTTCATAGTTTGCAATTGCTGCTAGGATGTTCAAAATGTAAAAAAATGACTGCAATGAGACAAAATTTCTTAAGACAAATCACAAATCCTTGCAGTGTAATGCAATTTGTAAGTGCTTACTTAAACCCGTCACTTTTTTTAATTCTAAGAACTACAAAAATAGCGACAGTCAACAGTTTAGACTATTTAAGCTTTATATTGTAATTTTGAGAAAGGCTTCAAGAAGAAATATGACTGTTGCAAAAATTTGTGATTGTTATTAGAGGTCGTTAAAATGACTTTTAAAATCCGTTAAAAACAATTCCTATCCATCTGTAAGTGGTCGAGTCTTGAGAGCAGCCACGCAGCCTCGTATAAATGGAAAGGCAGAGTTAATTCAAATTACCTCATAAATGTCACACAAAAATCTTCTTATACAATCATTTTCGGGCTTGTTTTTATTTTCATTTAATTAGCAGTTGCGTAATCAACCCAACCATAAATGTTGTTCTGCTGCAGCTCATGTTCTACTTGAAACACCCTTCATTACATCTCGAGTCTGATTTGTAATCCATGAAGCAGTAAAATTCTTGTACCTTGTCTGTGTGAACCACTCATTGATCAAGGAAACCATTGATGGTAAACCGTGATTAAGTTTAATGAAGTAACATGCTTGGTAATTAGGAATCATCATGAATTTAGTTGAGTAATTGAAATATTCAGACTTTCGACCAGATCTTGCTTGCTTGTGGTATTCACGTCGGTGAATATCCATGAAGTTTTGCATTGTACGTGCCCTTTTGTAATCCTTGTATACCTAATTGATTCAGGGCCCATTGGTCAAGCCGAATAGTCAAAAGTGTTACTGATGCTTATGACATAAGAGTGAGGCCATGTAACTTTCTCTAAGGAATCTTACATGCGAACAACATCCCTTAAATTGCCTTTTAATTACGGAGGGACCTAACAATCGCTTCTTTATTACCAAATATGCTTTTAAACGGATGTTTTCTGTTGCATCAAACGATGTTCTTATTTTATACGCTGATGCTTCTAAAATTGATTCGAGTAACGACATAAATTAGAAGTAAAATGAAAGGAAATTGCGGAGGCATTTGTATGTGTCCTGCAAAATATTTATAATTCAACAGATCTTGATTCCAGCACGATTTGGTTGTATTCTTACACACAGATTTAACACAATTGTACAACCTGCGTGACTAAGAGCTTAGACAAAATCATGTAAATCTACTCATAATTCTTCAAAGTGGAAAGAACGTGGGGGAAGGGAGCTAGAAAATGTAACGATAGATGTATAGTATTTCCCAATAGTGAGGTGAGTTAAAACATTTTACAACAGAAATTGACAATGAATAACCCAGAAGGAGAGAAAAAATACATTTTATTATTCAATTTTGTATTCATTTTGATCTAATTGCATAACCGACACCGTTCAACTTCTTTGTAGTAAAACACAGGTACACATGGGATAGAAATACAACGAGCCGATTTGACCTCCGACCTTAGTCTGTCACTGAAAAAGCAGTAAGTCATCCCTAGGAGGTCTTTGATGTGTAAGTGTAGTGTTGAAGAAGTTGGCAGTGGTTGTGGCAGCATTAAGATCACACGAGACCACAGGCCACCATGCGTGTTAAATATGTAATACTGCAAGATTACATTGTACAAAGTTACAAAACTCTTGTCGAGCTCAGTATGTATATCATATTCAAACATCCGTGTCTAAATTTTTGAATGACATTCCGTAACGAAATTATTTTCTACTTCATCTCTTGCTCAAATATAAAGAATGGAGTGATCTCTTCTTCTGAGATCAAGTTGAACGTAAAAATTATCGTGACATACGTATGCAGAGTATTTCGTACATCTGCTTAACAATAAGTAGCAAGAAACAAGCAACCTACACAAACACCTTATGGAAGAATGTACAAAAAATTTGGCATAAAATAGTGAAAGCATGCCGAATGAACTAATTAGGGGCCATTCATATATTACGTAATCACAAAGGTGGGTGGGTCATATTCGGATTTGATTACTATTGATTACTGGGTCCATGGGTCCCTCTAGAGGATGATTACGTAATCATCAAAATTGAACAAAAAAGCGGCATAAATTATAAAAACTTTTCCGTTTTATTATTGTTCTTCATTTTGTGGTCTAAAACGCATCCAAGTTCCCGATTTATTAGCTTAATACTACACGAAAGACCTCCTTTTACACCGGAGATAAGCTTTAGGTCGTCCTAAAGCGCTCAGAAGACCCAAAGGATTCCACGCAAGAGCGGAGATCAACTTCAGGTTCTTCTTCCAGGAGCTATAGTGGTCAAAGTTTACAAAACTAGAAATAGACAAGTCGCTTTGCCATTAAACCCTACTTATATTTATACAAAATTCTATTTTAAAGGAATCCATACTAAACTTGATTGCACCGGCGGAGTGGTAGAACAAGTCGGAGTTTAAAGTTAGCTATCTAATATTTGTTACTCTTGGAGAGCAGCGCGAACTATTTCCGCATTTAACAATCTGTAGCAAGTATTGCGACTGTCTCACATGTTGGCTTTTCCATTTCTCAGTAAAAAATTCAGGTTAGTCGAAGAACAGAGTCCGTGCCATTTGAGCCAGTAC
>JAQGAB010000680.1:0-23260 GCA_034696565.1 Isotomurus graminis | reverse complement strand
TTTTATTAGAGGGGCAATTAGTTTAAGGATAGTTTAAGGATGAGAGGGGTAGTTAACAGGATTAAAAGATTAATTGGGAAATCCCAAGAAGGGCTGTGGAGCGTGGAGAGAGTGAAGCAACTGCAGTTTAAGTAACAAAGGTTGGGCAAGAGGTTAAAGGTCACTTGTTTGTTTCAGTGCAACGGATGAGCGGCGGGTCGGGTGGGAGTGGCCACCAGAGTCCCCCCATCGGTTCACACGCGTCCTCAGGGGGGAGTGGGGGCGGAGGGAACCCTCAGCTCTGTCGCCCGCACTTCCACCACCCCCCACCTCTCCACCATCCGTGGCTTCAAAGCGCGTCGGGAGTCGTGGGGGGTTCGCCGTCGGGGGAGACAAAGTACCACCCCCACCACCACCACCCGTCCTCGTGGCCGCACCACCTGAGCAGCGGACAGGGGGGCGGGGGGACGTACCTCAAGTCCTCGTCGTCCTCTGCCAACAACCACACCTCGTCCAACTCCATCTTCCCCTTTCCCCCCACGCCCCCCAAGGACACCACTCCAGAGACAATAACCCCCACCACCCACAGTGACTTGTACTCCGGAGGAGGAGGGGGAGAGTCCGGGTCAGAGGTCAACAAGTCTGGGAAGCCGAACAGAGAAGGTACAAACGCTTACTCATCTTCGGGTAGCAGCAGCAGCAGTAGCGACTCGTACAACGCGGGGGGATATCCCCCTCCCCCCGTGAGTAGTGAGAGTGTCCTCCACCCCCACCACCCCTACTTCCCCGCCCCCCACCACCAACACTTTCTCTTCCACAAAGGCTCCTCCCCCTCCCCCCTCTCCACGCCCAACAACGCCAACGTCGCCCACCACCAGCTCCACCACTCCCTCGGGGGAGGCCCCCCCAAGAGCTCCGGCGGCTCCAACAACAACTCCTCCTCCCGCAACAAAAGTCGGAGCAGTGCGGGTAAGCCACCAACCACACCCCCTCATTAACCGTAGCTCATTAAGTGTGTTTCTATTAACGCTGCTAAGTGGACGACCCCCCCGGACGGTGGGACCACGGTGACGGTAAACTGTCCTCTCTCTTCATCTTTCTCTTATGTGTCCCTCATTAAGTCTCTCTGCTGCTGCTGCTGCTCCACTTAATCTTTACAAATAGCAAACATTACAAAACTCCTCTTAATCCACGAGGTGGTCTTAATTCCTGCTTCCTCTTTGCTCTCTCTCTAATGTGTGTGTGGGTATTTAATATTGTGGCTGGGTGATTAAGCGTGGCTCTCTTTTGTGCAGAAGGAAGGGAATGTGTCAATTGCGGGGCGACGTCGACGCCGCTGTGGCGCAGGGACGGGACGGGTCACTACTTGTGCAATGCTTGCGGTCTCTACTACAAGATGAACGGACAGAACCGGCCGCTCATCAAACCCAAGCGACGACTGGTAAGCCTCTCTTGACCTTTAAGCACGGCATTATGGAAGTACCTTAAGTGTCAAAATATTTGCACGAGTTAAAAGGAGAGGATGTTAATTAAAATGCGAGGGAGCTAGTCAAGTAATTAAGTTAAGACGAGTGAGAGGATACGAGACGACTTTTTTGTGCCTTTCCAGTTCACAGCTCGCTCTTCGTATCTCTCCATGCCAATTCACTCTGGCTGGACTTAATCGTTTATGGGAAATAAATAGCCAGCTATCCACACAACAAAGATACTCATCCGTTTGAAGGAGAACGGGTTTTGAGTGGAATCGTCTCAAAAAGTAGTAATTATTTCCGGTGTAACTTACTCACACAGGCTTCGTGAGCAACTCTAAACTTAAACTCCTAATACTCCTCACCCTTAAACTATGTGTGTGTGTGTGTTGGGTGGAGGGTAAAAAATTCATGAATTTTAACCGAGGGAGAAATGTAAAACAACATATTGCATCCTTCTTAAACGCTCACACACAACCTACCAATCTTCCAGGGCTTAAACTTAAAGTGTTACCATTACCAACTGCATCACACAATCAATAGGATTCGCATGTGAAAGTGGCAAAGATGAGTAAAGGCTGGTGTGCATGTGAAGGCTTTTACTTAAGTTTAAAGGATGAGGAGGTTAGGTTAAGGGATTGAGGGGAATATGGAGCATCGGTTTATGGGTTAAACAATATTTTATTCCTCCACATTGGGCCAATAAATAATGAGCAAGTGGTAATAATAACAACTGAAGCACCTTTATGACCCTCACCACAAAAAACTCATCGTTAAAACTCGTTTCGACTGGGGAGAGAGTTACGTGAGAGAGCTTCTTAAGAACAAGAATAAGACTACAAGAATAAGTATTGTAAGAGAGTATATTTATATAGGGAGGGTAGGTGGGGATATATATATTAAGAAGAAGACTTTAAGAGTGGAAACTAATTGGTGGAATTGACAGGTTTTGAGTGGCATTTTTGTGTACGCATTTCAGTGTTGACACAACGGAGAGTTTGTTTGCAAATGAATTATTCCATAAGAAATGATTGGCACATTCTTCGCGAGTTCCTATTAGATAACCAACTTTAATTGCCTACACACGCACACAGGTTTAAATACTTTCTGGAATTAGCCAAATGAAGACTTGGGTTTAATTTAAAATAGTAATTGAATTTAGGAAACGATGCTATCTCCTTGGCAGAGTGTGTGTAGACACCGAGTTGGAAATGTAAAATATGTTCCTGCATAATTCAGTGGGGGAATTATTTATGTTAAAGTTCCGTCGTTGTTCCTTCGGTGAGTCCGGTGGGGTTTACTGGAAAGTTTTTGAGGAATTGTGATGTAATTATCAGAGTTTTTCGTGTGTTTTAAAGTAGTTCACCTTTAAGTACCCGTTTTGTATGCAAATGAGAGTGTGAATAGTTGTTTTAAGAATACAGATTAAGGGAAGGAGATAAAGGGAGTTTTGTAATGACACATATGGGTTCTGTGTTGGAGATGGAGGACTGGATAAGTCTTGAGATGAACTAGAGAGATAAGAAAGTACGGAGAGAAGGTTTGACAAGCGTTGCGGACCTCTGCAGGTCATCCGAGTGACAAATGCCCGGAGAAACCAAATGAATTAGAAATGAGTGGAAAGCCCGGAATTATTCACCCGTCTTTCGTGTCTCTCTGGAATTACATTTCGTCTCAATTAAACTTTCTTTAGAGCGAATAATTATGCAAAGACTTAATTATGAATGCCCGGGTAATGAAACTATTTCCCCGAATAATCTCCCGCGTCTCTTGCTCATTAGAAATGCCCGTGTATTATTTATTAACCGAAGGAATATAATTAAACCCTGGAATTTAAGTTCCTAGGATAAGTAATTATTTAATTGGGTGTAATAAAGGGAAACTATTTTGTTGGTAAAGAAATGGGAATCAATAAAAAGAATAAAAGTGGAAGGGTGAGAGAGAGAGAGACCGGGTTGGGTCGATGTTTCTAAAAGAAATCAAATAAACCCGATCTACACAGCAGAGAGGCTTTTAGGACTTAACACACACACACAAACCTTCTTATTGTCCTACCTGCCTACACACAAACTCCTCTGACTTCCTCTCTCCATCCGTTTACCATCTGGTTCCTTAGCAACTCTCACACACAACTAATGTTTAAGCCTGCGTAAGGTTTTTTAGAATCACGGGCCTTGCATTTGCAACATTTGTCACGAGCAACCAAGATGATCATCACGACGAGGAAGAACATCTTAAGATGCAGATTGAGATTAGATTAACCCACTACACGCACTCTCTACTATTTCCATCCCACTAGACAAATCCTTACGTGTTCTTTAAACCTTCTCGCGAATATTCAAACTCCTATATGCACTCTCCAATCCTTCACCAAGTATTTAGACTTTTTAAAAAACGATGCTGCTCAGTCATCAAAGCAAAGAGGACAGTGAAGCGTAGCATTTTTTTGGTAGTGGCAACGCTTCGTCGAAGACTCACAACTTCTTCAGAAAGTCTACACAACTCTTGAATGTGTGGGAGATTGTTTGTTGAGAAGTCAGAGTCTCCTCCCTGTGATCATGTTGTGCATCGCCTTGCGCTATAGACACAAATTCCTCGGTGTGATCCAATTGTATGCAAATCACGAGAGATCAGAGGCACACAGAGAGATTCCGCCAGAGTCTCTAGAGACTATAGAGAAAGGGTAGAGACATTCGGTAGACGTTGGACTATTCATGTCGATAATCTGTGAGTCGTAAAATCCAAAATGGCTCGTAAAGCGGGGAAGTGAGGCTAATTTTTAGCGAAAACATCTCTGGTAGGCTTATGCAATTAAAGGATAACCTGTTTTGAGATATAAATAAGCAGTTGAATTTGCTGTTGGGGTAATTTGCATAAGCTGGGGAAGTATGATGACACGTTATTAGGTTAGTAAAAGGGGTATTTGGTAGGAGGAATAACTCACCTTCGTGTTGTCTGCCTTTAAATATGTCATGATCGCCGGATATTCACTTTTGTGCCCACAGACCAACACATCACGCTACCTGGACTTAATGTAGAGCGATTCATCTTTAGATTGTTATTAATTATTATTGTACATTAAGTCCTTATATGTAATCAAACATTATCTGTATTTGGCGTAGTCTTTAAGTATCAATGAGACAGTCTCCTCCCATGGGAATAAATCATCCAAGAAGCCGTGTAGCAATCGCGCCAAGTAGCAATTAACTACGGAATTAGTCCTTAATTAGAGTACTCAGGTAATTAGAGTCGACGAGTAGTCAACTTGTCTACGTGAATTATGAATGGAGAGTTCCCCAGCAGTCTTGTGTTGTACACACACACCTGAAGGTCGTCAAGATATGTTCAATGATACTTAATCAGATAGGAGAGATATAAAACCTCCAATTCGCGTTTGCAGTTGCACAGATAAAAGTCCTTAATGCTTAAGTGTGTAGATGAATGAGCTGGAGAATAATGTGTGAGAATGTCTTAAGCATGTTAATTAAAGGTGGTTGTGTGTGGGAACTGGAGATTTTATGGCCTGGAAAGGAAAAGATGGGGAAATTGATAGTAAACGTTGTGTTAATTGGGAGTCATAACCTTCTTGTTTTAATCCTATGGGATATTAAATGTTTAATTAATCTCTCATTGAGAAAATACCAGCGTGGGTATATTTTCCAGAAGTCCGGTGCTGCTTAAGTGTAAAACAGAATGGCTGAAAAGGGAGGGAGAGAATGTCAACTGCTATTTGTAGCGAGAGAGAACCCTTTTGATATAAAAGTTCAGGTGTGCGTCTAAAATGGAGGGTAATAAAGGGTTTGGCACTTAAGCACTTAGGGGACAGAGAGAAAGAGACATGTAACCCTTGTTGGAAGCTTAAACAGGAGGTGGAAACAAGTCTATAAGAATACTGGGGAGGGAGTGGCTGACACTGAGTGAGTGAGTACAGTGGCAGTGGGGGTCAAGCAGAAGAAGAATACTCTATTGTGTTTGTGTTTTAGCGATTAAGGAATTGATTAAGGCATTAAAAGCGGAGAGGGGAAGATTGGAGAAAGTCCCGTGGGAGAGTTGCGATAGGAAATCCAATCTGGCGGATGTTCCTAAACGGCCACCTAAATGACCAGGACAACGGGCCTTTCTTCGTAATAATGATCTCTCTGTTATTGATCTCTGCGCACGCATCCGCTCCTCTGCACTGATTCATCCCCTTAAGCTTAATTAACACCCTGTATATCTGAGTTGTGCGTGGGGATCAAGCCAAGTCATCAGACAGAGTATTGATCGTCTTGAAATGCATTAAGGAGAGAAATGTCAGGTTGGGTGTATTGTGCTGTCAAAAGACTGTCTCCGAGATACACAATGCCCAGTCCTTTTGTGTCTCTTGCTTAAGTGAACCATCGATTGACATCCATACACACTTAAGGAGTATTTAAGAGAGAGATTTGCAAAGTGTTTAAGGGTTGAGGTTGAGTGTGTAGGTCACCATAAAAAAGGTTCACGCTCCCTACTCACTAACAACCGTGTCTACACATGTAGCCTTGCGTTAGTATCATGTACACATCTACTCAGGTGTTAACCCTCTCTTAATTAATGGATGAACGATTAAGCCTCATGCAATGTTAATTCCCCCTTTGTATCCTTACAGTCTGCTGCTAGACGAGCTGGGACAAGTTGTGCGAACTGCAAGACAACGACTACAACGCTGTGGAGGCGGAATCAAAACGGAGAGCCAGTGTGCAATGCCTGCGGTCTCTACTACAAGTTACACAATGTAAGGCATAAATGTTTAATTGCTTAATTGATCTGTGTAGCCACACCTACGCGCTTAATTCCTTAGAGTTGGTAGGATTAAAGTAGAAGGGACAAATGTTGAAACGGGAGCGATCCTTGAGTTGTTTTGGGGGCGTTTTGTTGGTGCCAGACCCATGCTGGGTCTTCGTTGTCCTCTCCATTATCCAGTAATGGACTACAGACGGATTAACTCTGTCTACCTGCATTCTCCCTCGTCATTATGTCATCCTTGTCCCTTCCAAACACACACAAAGGAGAAGCTATTTTAGGGACTCTTCGTCTTAAGCTCCAGCAGGTCTCTCTACAATATTGTGATCAATAATATTCGCAGAGTAGTAGAGATTCGTTGCGTAGGATTGTTTGGACAGCGGGGGGTGGTGAGATGGACCACATTGTGACAACTACTACAACTCCTCCTGGACTCTCTCTGACTTTTAAGGATTGCTTGTAGTAAAGACTTTATTGTAAAGAGTCATTACGGGGAGGGTGGAATTCGGAGGAATAAATCTTAATGACCTAAAGGCTGGAATGTCAAGTGTGTCTCTACGATGAGTGAGCTTGAACAAACACCCGGGTGGTTGTGTATCTGTTTCTAATACCCGGTTCCTTCTTCTTAATGATTCTGAACTTGAGGCCAAAGCTATTTGCAAACTGTTGTACAACCGAATGATGACAGATTAGTAAGGAATGGAAAGCAGACAGAGTTTTCTTTTACAAAAGACTCGTTGTCTTTAAGTGACATTCCTTCTTCGAGTCTTAATAACCTTTTTAAAAATACTTTCTTTCTTAAAAGACTCTTGAAGATTCTCTGAAGACGTTTGAAGGGACTTGTGTGTGTGTAGGTTGTCGTGCTGTGCAGGTTGACAATAAGGAAGGCCAGAGATTTATTCGTAGGTCTGTCCCCCATTGTCCTCCCAGCCAACCACATAAATAATCGGACATTGTCTGAAATACGAACCCGATTGTTGGAGGACAATTGGGAAGGGTGACATCCCCGTTTTTTGCTTAATATTGATCGTCTCTCCAACGTCCTGCTGGCCTATTCTTCCCCCAACAACCTCTGACCTCTCTCTCCCTCCTGGAGGGATACAAAAGAGTCCTTATAAGGAACAGTTATTTTTAGAAAAATGGAATCTTTTGAAAGTGACGGAATGTCACGGGTGACGCACAAACTCCTTCGTACAAGTAAATAACACTTTGTAGAGTTTGTTTTGAGTTTTAAAACGTCTCATGTTTCACCCGGGAGTGTGTGTGTAGCTTTGTCGGTGGGTGCTCTGTGTCTTGTGCTACTTACATTAAAACACTGATCACCAGAAGGAGACATGCATATCAGATTTCACTCTAAAAAGGTCGCATGGAAAGATGCTCGAGAGTTGATACAGTTGAGAGACCATCCCGACATCATAAACGCTCCCTCTTTAAAACAACTTCCTCTCCAGACTCTGTCCCAGTTGGTCTTTAAGGGAAGAAAGTAGGAGAAACGGAAGAATTGGTCCATCAAGTGTCTAATGACCAGAGGAGAGAGGTGACCCGTGGTGGTGGTCAACCGGAACAATAACACACAACCTTTTAGTCCGAATTCCGTTTAGTATCTCTTTGGAGATGTGGCAGTTGGGACATTAAAACAAAGAGAGGGTCACTGCGGATGGTAGTTGTCCACTCGAGAACTTGTTTAAGAGGAATCTGAAGAATTCCCTGGGACAAGAAGAAGAAGGTAGATGAATTATTTAATGTCGAGGGAAGGCGACACTGTTGTGAGAGTCTTGTCTGTGACCCTCTCTGCCTGTCTCTTAAGTCCCATTGTCTCTGCTCATTAACCATTCATCATCCGAAGGAGACCCTTAAGTCAAGTGGAAACACAGAGACTCTCCTTAAGTTGTAGTTGTATCTCATGAAAGATGATGAGACGGGAATGACTGGACAAATTCCATTGTGTCTACACAGAAGAAGAAGTGGATGCATATTAAGTAGAGGAATGACAATCTGTAGTGAGTTGTGAATGAGATGTGATTGGATCTCACAATTAAATGTGAATGAATGTTCATTCATGAAACGATGAGTATCGCTCGTATGTGTTTACTCACTTCTTATCTGTGGGAGAGTGCGATGACTTATCGCGTGATAATGAATTAATCTTGTTTGCATAACTGCGTGTGTAGATTAGCGTGATGATGAAGATGCAGGTTCAAGGTTCACTAGGATAGGTCGGGAGGGAGTTTAAGGAGTTGCGTGTGCTGTGTCTTGTGAAGGGGAGGCGGACAAAGGCCGTGGAATTGCAATTTTACGGTGGATTTGGACGGATTAGCCGTAGAAAGGCTGTAAATAAATAAACTCTTATCTCCACCCTCCACACACACAAATACAGAGTCTCTTTAACTCCCGTTGCCTCGGAGAGATTGGATTTTTTGCGAGTGGTGGTGGGGATTTAAATGGGAAATAGATTAAACTCTTTAATAATGAGGAGGAGGAGGATTGATTGATTCCATGAATGATTTCCCAATCAATCTGTCTCACAGGAGGAGGCTGATCGATCTCAAAAGTGCAACCATCACGAGTGTTTCAAGGTGAAGCTTCTTCGCTCGGAGGGTCACACGTTGTTTGGCCGAGGAATTTCCCTAGAGAAAGAAGCCTTAATGTAGTAGACTGGATGTAGACTGTGTAGGGATTGATTGTGTGTATCATTTAAGGATGAATGGAGGCAGGTGACCACCGGAGTGCAGATAGCTAATTAGTTTGAGAGATTATTACGAGTGGCCCAGATTGGAGAGAGTTGGAGGGGAACCTGAGACCCCCGACTGCTCAACTCCATCCATTTCCCATCTTCAATAACCTGACAAGTATTAATCACCTCGCAAATAAAATTAAAGTGTCAATCCACTAAAAATGTCTCAAGGATCTCCCACCTGAACAGTCCCTACAGACTCTCATCAAGTCTCGTGCGAATGAATGATCTTATCTGGGGATCCATTGGTCACGAGGGTATTTATAGGAAGCCACGTAGGCAAGTGAAGAATAGACACCTAAATAGTTTGCCCCCTGCAGTCCCATTTGCATTTTTAATTACCCATACACACCACCACACAGCCCAGCCCAGCATTCCTAAGGAGATGCTGTAAAAACTGAGCCACTTTTTGCAGTCTGGGTGAAGGAGTAATTGGAGGTGTGATTTAGTGTGCTGAAAAAGCGTGAGTTGTCCGGTGTGGAAGAGTTATGAGGAAACTACTGAGGAATTAAGGCGATAACTCAAGTCAACTGGAATTATGTGGAGATGGTGTAGGATCCGTAGCTTCTGGTTCCAGTTGCCTCCAGCGAATTAAACGGTGTGTATTGTTGATTACAGGTGAATCGGCCGCTGACGATGAAGAAGGAAGGGATCCAGACGAGGAACAGGAAGCTGAGTTCCAAGGGGAAGAAGAAGAAGGGCTCCCTCTCCATGCCAGACGTCATTAAGCCACTTGACAAAACTGCCTTCTCCTCATTCAACCCCGCTGCCTCCTCCATGAACCCTTACATGTACGTCATCTTAAGTCTTCCCAGGGCCTGTTAGGACCCTTAATGAGTAATAATGTGTGTAGGTACCACAATGGAGGAATGCACCACCACCACGGAGGGGGAATGGGTGGGGGGTTCGTCCCGTCAGGGCCCCACATGGGAATGGGCGGAATGGGCATGGGCAGCTTGGGTCTCTCGGGTCACGGCTCCCTCGCCCTCTCCTCCGGCTCCCTTGGAATTCCTACCCAACACATGACTGTAAGTCACCTACCCTCCTCCCCAGTCTCCTTATCTTAATCTTATCTTGATCTTATCTTAGGCCGGATGGAGGACAGAGTACACGTGAAGCAGCCCTTAATCTCCACACAACCTACCAAAGGACAGTTGATCTCCCATTCCTCCACATCCGAAGAAAAGTTACCGACTCACCTGCCCATCATCCTCGTGTAAAAGACTAAACCCCCCTGGAGGACCCCTTAAACTCCTCTCCCCCTGCCCCCCTTAAACTCACACTCACTTAGGGCAAACAAGTCAAGAGTCTTTCCAACCAACCAACACACCTTTACGTGTAATTAATGTTAAATGCAAGAAAGTTACTATTGAGTAGTCGTGAGGATTCCTAACCGTCGCATTTCACCCCTCAGATTTAATCTCCATCCCCGTGAGTTTAATTGCAATGCAGAGAGTCATTAAGGCTTGAGGCACACCTACCTCTCCACCTCTTTTCTACTTAATATACGTAAACACGGGGCAAAGTGAACCAAATGATATTAAGCATATTTAAGTCAATTCCCTCTCGGTGAGTTCCTTAAGGTCCCCCAATTGACGTACACAACTACCCAACCTACTTTATACATTAAGTACTAAGCAATTAAGTGTATAGGCTTAATCACTATTAAATGTAAAAGTCTGTATTTAAAGTATATATGAATTTTAAAGAAGAACAAGTCTTTTTACGAATTTATTTCTGCACTCATTCATACTTAAGCATCTTCATGCATCGTCTTCATTCACACACGGGGTATTTGCTTAAGTATTAAAGGCCATAACTCATATGTTTATAGAGGAAACGCTGCACTTAAGAATTAATGGAAATTCAAAGTTTAATCCAGGAAATGAGAGAGGAATTTACGCTCATTATTTCTCCCCGTATCTTCTCCCTTAATCTACAACTCTGTAACAATGTGTGTCTGTTGTTACACAAAACATGTTTTCATTCTTCTCTCTGCCCTGCTAGTTAACCTGAACAAAGATTAAGTCCGTCCGTCCTTCACTATGAAGCTACTTTATGTTTATTAATCTTGATTACTAACTCATCTGGGACACTACAAATAACTTTTAGGTTGTACGAGGTAAATGGGGTGTGTAAATACCCTCGTGAAGATTCGCAGAGATGGAAGCATTAAGGGAAAGTAGGTGGAGCGATAAATTAAAGAAGAAGCTAATAAAGTTAAAGAAACTGCCTGTGTGGTGGTGGATTAACAAGTTCCTCTCTGTGTCGGCGTAAAAAAGAGTTGTCTTGACTTAATGAGGATTCAATTTCCGCTCAGTTTCCTTAAGAATACAACGGAAGTGTATAGAAATTTATTCGTATGAGGTTTGCCAGTTTTTTTGTAATCAGGATGAAGCACACACACACTCAGAGAGAGAGAGACAGGGTAGGAGTTTAAGTAGAGAGGGGAAGGGTCAGTGTGGGATTTGGTTTAAATTGATTTGATCTCTGAACCGGAAGGAAAAGGCTCAAGTCCATTTATATGGCTGAGCTTATCTCGGAGAGCCAGGCGAGTGACCAGCAGAGGAGCTTTCTCCTTAAAGTCTTCTGCATAAATCGGAGTGAATTGAATCCCCTTTTGAGCGTAATTACACGTTGGATTTATTTGAGAGTTAAACAACCGTTTGACATTAAAGGGAGCAACACAATGGGCGAGTGAGTGATGGAATTATAATAGAAGAGGAGTAAGTATTCCAAAAATGCCTTATCTCTCATCTCTTAAATGTCGATGATCATTTTACAATGAAGAAGGAGGAATCATCAAACGTCTATTCATCGTCAACGTCAGGAGCATCTTAGGAGCAGCAGATGACGCCAAGACATTCCTTAAGAAGAAAGAAATCTTAAGCGTGGGATGATGAGGGGGGCAGGTTGAGCTGTGTTATTAATGAGAGAGACGTTAAATGCAAGTCGTGATTGTCCATTTGGAATTCCTTTGGTTTTTTGCTCCACTTTGGCACAGAAAGACGGAGCACGAGCTACAATTACAAGAAACAAATTGGATGGAGATGATCCTTCAAGCTAATTAACCTTCTGCTTTTTATTCATCTCTCCAGGGAGGCTTCTTTTGTGTCCAGGTGTGTGTGTGGAAAGTTTCTGGGAGTTTAGTAAGTCTGTGGAGGACTTTAGGAAACTTTGGGGAATGTTAAAAGTATTTAGCAGAGAGAGAGAGTGACGGGAGTCTGGAGTTTTTGTCATAATTAGTTTCATCTTTCATTTGATTAGGAACTCATCTTCCTTTCGCTCCAGGGTTGGCACGAGTCCCTTTTTTACCACAAACCACAAGAAGTTGATTAAACGAGTGGCTTGTTAGGTGTGAAAAGGGTTTTTGTGGTCAGGAGACTTAATCACGCAGGATCTTTGATCATACACAGTCTTTGGGTTCGATAGGAAATCACAGACGACTCACAAGAGTCTTGGTATTGAATTAAGAATTGAGGTTGACATTCCTAATGGAGGGATAGCGTGAGTTGGTTAATTCTGCTCCAAAGTATTTCCTCATTTCTGCGAATTTCATTTCCATATTTTGATATTTTTCGGTTCGCGGGGGCCGAAAGAATTCCCAGCCGTCACAACCAAAATGAATTGACATTGTTAAGGTCATAAATCAGTTAGGAGGGGACACGCAAAGTTCCCATTAAACTGGAGGAAGGAAAGATGGATCGCAGAAATATAAAAAGGCTATCGGGACTCTCGGTGTGTGTGGTAGAATTCCAGGTTTTGATACAATTATTCCTGCCTTCGAACTTAATAACTACCCTTGAGAGAGTAGAGAGAGCATTTTTAATCCGTCGTGAATTACGAATGAGGGATTAAAGTATTAAGGGTTCGATTTGCAGACTCTCTACTTGATTATTAGGGACGAGAGTATTATTATTTGCATTACCATTTAGCTAATTATAGTTTAGAGAGTTCCTTGCTCTATCATATAAAGACACGGAGGAGTATATGGAGATGTCCCGTGGCTAAATAAAATACCTGTTTCTCAATTACCCTCAATTTCAGGAGTAACCACACAGACCAAATTACTAATTGGACTCGGACTTGCACGACCACAGCAATAAGGTCAATAATAATTATCATTTTAATAATAAAATCAACTCGTTTAAACGCAAAACTCGATTGTTAAGTTGTAAAAACTTAATGCCCACAACACACACAACCAATTTGACCAGACTTTGTATCATAAACGAATACAACTTTATTGGTACGAACAACAGACACTCTCGCATGGCTTAAACTCTTGATCATTGATTCCTCATCAATTCTGTGGGCAGTGTGACCACCCCACGAGTCTCCAGAAACTCTAGTGACAGATGGGATAAGGAAATGTCGCCCAGAAATATTAATTTTGAAGAAAAAACTTGTTCCCTCAGGTTGGATTAAGTCTGAGAGAAAGAATGTGGAAAGACAAATGTCGAATCGGAGTAATAATTATTATTGACCCATCCCTACTTTTGTTGTGAGACAATGTGAGACAATGTAGAGACTTGTGAGATGTCTGGAGAGACGATGTCTGGTGGGACAGTCGCCGTAATCAATCAGGAAGACCCTTAAACCTTAAATGTCACGGGATATTTACACACACACGCTGGAGGAAGTCAGAACAACTTGTTTTTTCAATGACCCTTCCTTCCTAACTGTCACACTAGTCAAGCAACTCGTAAATATCCACAAACCCTGTTCTCTGGTTCTTCTTAAGGGTCACAAATAGTCTCTCCTTATCTCCCAAGGTAAGGTAAGTGTTGCTTTAATTAGAGAAACATTTATTGGGTGGACAATGTGGACATGAGAGAAACCCTCGAGTGATTATCACGTTGATTGGGTTGCTTTATTCCATTAATAATTCGTGTGTTCATCAACTTGGCGTGTGGAAGTGTCGATAATGTGTCAATAGACTTAAGCACGGGAGCAAAAGGCCGGATTAAAAATGCAGAGAGAGGAGATTATCTCGAGGAAATTAATTAAGGTGTCTTCTTATTCCACCAAACCTTTGTTGATCGTATCCCCTTGTGGGACGATTATTGGCACAGATCCGCGGATAACCACATGAAGTCATAGATAAGTCAATTCTTAATGAGAGACTAGGAAAGTTTAAGACTGGCCACTGCAAAAGGGCAAGAAGTAAGAAAGGAGGGAGTCGCATGTTCGGTGGCAATTGGAGTGGAATGTATTCGTGCGTAATAATAGGAGCGAATGCAATTATATTTCTTTCATTGAGGAGTGTGTGACGAATAATAAAGAGATTGGACATTTAATGGAAATCTTAATTCCTCTCGTCGGTGTTAATGAAAGTTAAGCATGAGAGTCTCGTAAATCCGTACGTAATTAATTGTTAACCGCAGTAGACTCTGGATATTCTTGAGACATAAAAGTCCAATTAAATTGGTGAGGTCAGAGTTAATTAGTGAAAGGAGTAGTGTGTTAATAATTAAATTGATTAAGTAGAGAGAGAGAGACTTTGTGTTATCAGATGATCATTAAATGGAATGTTGGCTTCCTTAATAAAACAATTCCATTCCACCCAACCGGAGTGTATGAAATGTATCTGTTGGGTGAAACTGACTGGACCAAGTCAACCGGGACAAACAACTAAAACAGATAAGCATTAAGATAAACAGAATGGGATTTTTTGGAAAACACAGAGAGAGAAGCCAAAAGGCAATTTGTTAAGGTCCGTTGAGCTTTGGCATGAGATTTGGGCTGATCAATTTCAATTGTGGACTCTAATGGACTTAAATAGAGTCCAGCAGTCCAGCCTTAATATAAGTTAATATATCTCTATACATATATGTTATGTTATTGTGTATCACATGGGTGGGGGCTCTCTGGACTGGAGATGCTGGAAGTGATAACAGGTGAGCATTTATTTAGTCCGTTGTAACCGGAAGCAGAATGGGTTTTGAGGTAACTGCCATCATCATGTCGGATATCCACCTTATCACTCTCCCATCTTTGTATCTCTGGAGGAATTATAACCACCTTATCTTCATACTTATCGGCCAACCACAAATTAAGCACCGCAATGGGTAAACACAGTTTGGATCCACTCGGCTGGAAAAATTAAGGGAATTATGCTAATCACCGGGGAGTAGGAGAGGCGGATGGACTGGAGGAAATGCCATACGGGTTCTCTGACTCAAGTGCCTCTCTTTGGTAATTAGCTCGTTCACACGGATTACGGACATCTAAAAGCTTTTCCGTGTCCCACACTGCCACAAGTAGCTCAGCAGTCACCTCTGCACATTTCTGGGAAACTTAAGCCCAGAGAGACATGACAAATTGGACTTAGAAAGGTCCCGTTGTGGAATACAGAACATAACTCTCCCTCATCATGAATGTCTCAGTCTACCAGTTTAACTTGACACTAATTGAGTTTATGGACAGGAGGGACCTTAACTCTTCCCCTTTTATTGCCAATTAACCTCCGATTTTTGCACACTTCCCATTCTTAAGCAAAAGTAAAACAAGGTTGCCAACACAGAGGAAATATTCATCACATTTAAATCCCCAGTTGACTTGTCTCCCTCGTTTATCTGTTGTTCTTTCTGGGTGGTTTATCGCTAATAAAGCTCATTGGCTAATTACTTTTCTGCTTATGCGAATTCCTGAGATGACACACGAGATATTAAGGAGGAGGGACAACTTGCACAAGAATCAATGAGGATTTCCTACCCAACTGTAAATCAAAAGGTCCCTTGTTGGTTTTGTCCTTTCATTAAAGAATGTGAGAGAGACACTGAAAGTATTGTTTAAGAAACAGGAGCAGGTAACAATGGGAAGGCCAAAGGTCAGACATAAAACATATCTGGTCATCTCTCCTCCCGTGTCAATAAAAAAGAGATTAGTTTGGCTTTGCTTGGCCCCCCTTGACGCCCAACCAATTCACCTTTAAACGGTGATGAAGACTCCCACAGATTCTGATTTCTAATAAAACTGCCAACCGAACAAATCGGCAACTTCCTTAAGGAGAAGAAGAAGAAGTTTATGATGATCGTTATTGTTGTTGAGCTAATAATTAAACAATTAAATCCCACTTCCTCTACACACAATTAAATGTACGGAAGGGCTTCTTAAGTAGTGCAAACAATGAGTCATTCAGATACGATCTGTCCCAACACAAACACATGTAAAGAGATATAATACAATCTTAAGAAGCTCATCAGGTAGGAAGGTGAGTTAATTAGTATGCGAAGGAGTCCCGTCTCAACTTCCCCAGGTGTTAAATATTCATCAATGCGTGTTATCTTTTGGGTTTATTACCCGCACACGCTTCTTCTTGTGTGTATCCATTTGAGATTAGAGGGTAGGACTTTAAGGCTCCTTAAGCAGATGTGTACAAAGTGTTGAACGATTGGGAAGAGCAAACAAATACCAAAAATAATTAGTGGCGAGGTAAGCGCAAATTGTTTATTGTTTTGAGGAGTTGCCGAGTCACTTGGGTAAATGAGAAATGGATTGCAAGTCACCACTGAAGGGTTCGGGTAGAGAGGCCCCCACAGGGAACCCCCTAGGAACTCTTGTGATCGATTTTTATTCACAGGTTAATTGACTTTCTCACCTTGCCCCAATCAATAATCCCAACTCGTACAATTAGTTGTAGGGTTTAATGGAGGGTTAAGTAATTAAGGAACATTTAGAAGGAATGTCCGAGAGGGTTGGGCTGAAACAATGAAGTCTTGTTGAATGACTGGACTCAATTGTCTGTAGATTAATTGTTGAACTGCACGCTCAGCATTCCGATACGTCCGATTACATTCAATCGCGTCACTAAACCTCATGCAGTTTCCAATTTGACCTGGCCAGGTCACCCTCCCTCTGGGGATGCAGATTCACACACACGATCTGCGATCAGCAATCAAGAATGATGAATGACAGGGTGAGTGGTAATTAATGAGGGTGCGTATTGAGAAAGGCTCCTCAATCAACCAATCAATGGCTCATCAAGTCTCGTAATCTCATTTCGCTTTGCATAGTAATGACCCTCATTATGCCACACTTGATCCATTCACAATCCCTTCCACCATACGTAATCGATCATCAATAATAATTACATTCCCAGCCAGTCCCACAACTCTAGACAAATTACTCTCTGACCACAACCAACAACCTTTTCTCCAAGACATTCCCTTGCAGAACAAGTCCAGAAGGGACGAAGGGTGTGTGTGACCACAAAAAACAAGTCTCTCTCTGATGACAACTCGTTCTTGAGGTTGACATTTCATTGACAGTTTGTCCAGAACCAGGTTGGGTCTCATTAGAGATGAGTAAGAACCTCTCTCCCCACAACATCATTTCTCACGAGTCAAAACCGGTGGCCTTACAGCCTGACACTCCTCATTTGTCTTTCCAACCGACCCCACCCTTCTAACGAGCATTTCATCGGGTCAAGGGTTAACCCAAAGCTTCTTTTAGCACTCGGGTGAGAAACACTACAGCCTCTATTTATTACTGCGTGAAGAAACGGTGCTAAAAGAACTCTCTCTTGCCCGAGGGGGTTTTGGAAACCACTTAGGAGATGAGTATTTACGAGTTGATTCTGATTCGATAATTAAAAACAATAAATAATTGATAATTTATAAGCTAATGGGAGGCGGGGGGAGGACACGATCGGTGCGAAATCAGGAACTTTTAACGCTCCTTCCCCTGATTGGAAGGTTCTCATGGATTTGCGGAAGATTTAGGGAGACTCACCTGATCACGACCGACACTCTGGGACGAACCCAATCAGACTTTCCAGAAACTAAATAAATTCGCCGCAGCACTGGGCGGATTCTTCCCCCACAACTCATCTGCAGCAGCCCACCTTCCACACGATTTATTGTCCGATGCCCCAAAACTAATCCACTCGCCCTTAACCCTTTCCTATTCCCTTCAAGTCCATATTTTAATTGCCAACAGATCTCTCATGTCTCTAAGACTCTCCTCCCCCCGCATCTCCGTCCAAGATTTATAACACCTTAAGAAGTGCCGAAGATGATCCACTTGATCTGATCTGATTGCCCGTATCTCCATAGGCAAATCATTCTCTCACCTTAGACGAGATCGTGAGGTGTGCAATAATAATTGAGAGTGATTTATTACTCACACATTCCACCACAGAGTCTTCTTAACTCTTTTCTTATTCTTTTGACCTCTCTAAACAAACACCCACACGATTTCCGAGTCTAAATCTACTCGAATCTCTACCGTGAGACTAACTGGGAGCACGAAGAGTCTGCACACAAATTCAGGAGATGCTACGGGAGATTTTAAGGTAATGAGGGGATAATTGGCAAAGTGGATCTAATAACATAATTGGTTGCGGTTGTTGGCACTCTCGATCTCTTTATTGTTTGTCAACAATTATTGGTAACTGATCTCCGAAGCAGAAGGAGATCTGTAAGGAACGAGTATGCAAATGATTTGTTTTTTACTCGAGGGAATAAGGATCTCTAGTTAAATTCACATAAAGTGAGGAGATGTTGAAAGAGAGATTGATGAATCGACATCTGTGGATCTTCAGAAGACTCCTCCCCCTCCGGTGGCTGACTGGGTGTGTAATTAGTACGGAAGGAAATAATGAATTAAACTGTAATTACGACTGAACTGAGCTTAAGCTTCTGTGTTTGAATATTTAAGGAGTAAAGAAGTCAGGAGATGAGCTGAGGAATGTTTAAATGGATCTCACTTAGCCTTCAATTACCTCAGAAAGCTTTTTATAAGAGCAATCTCTAAATTACAGGTGAGGAATAAAAGACTTAAACTCTTGGGGAAGAGGAAAGAAGAACCCTTTTGGGTTTTATTACGCATCTTCTTCAGAGAGATTAAGTCGAAGGGTCTGTTGTTGCTCTACTTTGTTAAGAAGACCTTTTTCCTGTGATTGCTGGGTAGGATGTTTTGGCCTGTGGCTGCCTTAAACAACTCTCCAGCCACACTCCCAAAGATACCTTTTGCTGCACCTGTTGGGATGCGATAGTCATCTGATCTAATTCGCTGACCGATAATCAAGTGTAATTTAAATGGATGGGTAATTGCTTAAGGAGAGAACAAACCTTATTGGGAGTCATTCATTGGAATATTTATTGGTGTGCAGAGATTGTGTGAATGAGAAGTGGAGACACGAGATGAATTAAGTGTGTGTGTGTAGTGTAGTAGGAGATAAGAGTTAATGAAGATAATCACGTTATCTAAGAACAATTATTGTGGTGTACGTGGTACGTGAAAGGTGAGACTCCCAGTCACCATCGACTTATCTCATCATCGCCATTCATTCTTCCAGACGGAGTGACTTTTGTTTGGGGAGAAAGCTGGAAGGTGTGCTTGCCGTATGTCTCTCTGTGACTTCCTGTGACTTAAAGCGGAGGACACGCCCCCCGAATTAAACGGGTACTTGGTATGCAAGGCAGGGCATCCGCTTGTAATTATGTGAACGGTAGTTTATCGGGGATGTGTTGTGTGGTGGTGGTGGTCATTAAGATTAAGAGAAGGTACAACAGACATTCCTGGGGACAAGAAAAAGTGGTTGTTGGCTGGATGACATTTCCCAGCCATTCATAACGCCTCTAATTAGACGAGGCTAAACGGGTTCCTCCGCTTTTTGTCTCCAGTCGACTCGCTCCTACTTCAATATTTCAAGTCAAGTCATTAAGCCTGGACACTCTGTTCTCCACTGCTGGAATGCTCACCAACTGTTGGGTGAGCAAGAATCGAAAGGTTGTGAAAGTGGGGAGTGATGAAGGTGCAGTATTGATGGATAATCTGTGAGGGATTAAGACGGATTCATGAAAGGGAAGGAGACAAGGCTGATGTTTCGTAGGGAGATGAGAGAGCCACCTCACCACACTTACTCGGCATTACGGAACTCACTAGTCTCGTTGCGAGATGAGGTTGCACTCTTTCATGCAATATCACGGAATTAAATAGCTATTTAATTCCGTGTGCAATATCAACTGTACATTTACTGGAAGAAGGTAAAGAATCTTCAGAAGTTACTTTAAGGACCTTACGGAGGAGCCTAAAGGTCAGAGGTTGATAGACGGGATGGCCAGATGTGTCACAACTTGCCCCAGAACAGTCTTTAGCATATTTCAGCTCACTTATCAAACTTAATGCCTTCTTCTGAAGGATTACAGATGAACTACAGATCAAGTGACGATATAAATGTACAACGGGGGATGTCGAAACTCTCTGTCGAATTTAGACACGTCGAAAAGAGAACCCAACGATTAAGAATGAGTCGAAATGGAGTGTAGTAGCGTGTCTCAAGGGGAGTCATAGAGTGCGGGAGTCTCCCATCACCCCGTAGAGTTCTCTCCCCGCGAATATCAACATCCCTCGTGGCTCACTCACTCGCCCTCTCCACCTCCGCTGCTGTTTAATTGTGTTTCTCGATTGTCGACATGGCGAAAAGTTTAAGGAGCAAGTGGAAGCGGAAGATGAAGGCGGAGAAGAGGGAGCGCTACGGCGTCAAGGAACTCGATAAGCTCAATAAAATGCTCGCCGCCTGCGGAGAACTTACCACCGAGAAAACAGGTAAAAACTTCCTCTTGGAACATTCCTAGCATTCTCTTGGAGGTATTCTAACGTCCTGTTGTCATTTATATGCAGACGTGGATGTTAAAATAGAACCTGACGAGTCTGGTGAACCAAAACCCGAGGCCCCACCGCCATCAGTGATCATTCCAGTGATTTGTCGGAAGGCCCGGAAACCCAGGAAGCCTAAAAACACAAAAGCAGAAGGACGGAAGTCTCGGAAAGACGAGGCTGAAGACGAAGACTACGAAGACGTTGTCGAAATGGAAGACTTGGGTTCAGCAGGAGAAGGCGGCGCGGCTGACGGAGAGATGATGAGCGTGGACAAGACAGAACACATCTTCAGCAAGAGATCAATGCGCGACCAATTTGGAAACTACCCGCAGTGGATGAGCAAGAAGAAAATGCGGACGCAGCAGAATAAAAACAAACGAATTGCTAAGCGAAGAGCCCTCTCCGTTTCTGGAAAGAAGAGGAAGTAACTCCTTAAGTAGTTTAAGTCTCTTTTAAGTTAATTAAGTGCGGACAGGTTGATTGAATGCTCATTTAATGTCAGCCGAATTCCTCCTTTGTTAAATTTAGATTTCCAAATCGCTTCTCTCTGTTTCGTATCATTAACAATTAAGGAATTACACAATTAAACTTGAGTAAACAAGACTTAATTACTCTAATCATTTAAGAGGAAGATTGTCAGAAGGAAGTCAGGTGTGAAGCTTAAGTATTCGCAGGAGAGGAACTTAAGTGATAGTTTGAAAGAGTTAAGTGCAGAGGACGAAGTGTCAGATATGTAGAGAGGCGTTTAGAACTTAATCCATTGGTCCGAATTTCATTAAGAATACCTCAGAAGAGTGGCAGAGAAATTAAGTACAGAATGAAGTGGTGGTGGTGGTAGTCGTCGTCAGTGCCCCACCGAGTTCTTGTGTCTCAGAGTTTCCATAAAAGGTTCCAATGTTCCAACTCAGTCGGACTCATCAATGGCACTGCTTCCAATGTCAGCGACTGAAGATCCCGCCCATTTCTGTTGCTCTCCTGAAGCAAGAATTCCATACAGCGCCGCCCCCACCAAGTAAATCGTTGCGGACACACTGAAGATTCCTTTCCACTCGGCTATCGTCTACACAATCCAACCACAGGTAAGTCATAATCATCTTAATCACTTAATCTTATTCCTTACTCCATCATGCATCATCTTTCCAGCCAACGTAGGAGACACCATTCCAGGAATCGTAGCAAACGTGTTGGAGATCCCCATAAGAACCGACGCATACTGCGGAGCAATGTCCAAATGGTTCACACTGAATCCAGCCCACGCGAATCCTCCGAGTCCCACAGCCATCGTCAAACACCCAATCGCCCATCCCGGAGTTCCAACGTACGCAGCGCAGACCATGAACACCGTTTGGCAAATAAACGCGCCGCAGGTGAACAACTTCCTCACTACCGTTGTACTGAAGTAATGAACCCGGAAGTAGTCGGCCAGGAACCCAGCGATTTGAACCACAATCGCCATCAACATGTACGGAAGGGCTGAGAGCAACCCTGCCTGGCTCATCTGCATGTGGTACATGTCTGTGCAAGAACTTAAGTAAATACCCTTCTACTTCAAGCCTTAAGCACTCGTACCGTTCATGAACTTGGGAAGAAGTGTCAGGAGAGTGTAGAAGCCCCAGTTCTCAGAGAAATGAGCAATACTGATTGCCCACACTGGACGAGATGTTAACATCTTTCCCCATGGAACGTGTTGTTTCCGTCTCTGCACACACATTCAGTTGTACAACTACCCAGTGATTAAGTATTGAAGACTTACAGCAGGTGAAGGAGGTCCAATACTGGAAGCAATGTAATCAATCTCATCTTCACTGATCCTCTTATCCTCAGAAGGACTCTCTCCCACCGTAGTCATCCAGAAGAAAGTCCAGATCAACGCGATAACTCCAAACGCGTAGAAGATACTCTGCCATCCGTACAAGTCCGAGAGGATCCCTGACCCCGGAAGTGCAATGACTGTTCCAACATACGACCCAGAGAAAGCAATCGTAGCCAAGCGAGATCTCTCGTGGATTGGGGACCACTTGGACCACACCGCGTGGATGCTTGGATACACAACTCCCTACAGACATTAACCAAGTCAAGACACTCTTAATGCATCTCAAGACATCTCAAGACATCTCAAGACTTACCTCAGCAAGTCCTTGCAACACCCTGACGGTCATGAGTGCCGGCATTCCCCCATAAGTAGTGGCCACAGGAGTAATCAAGCAGAGGAGTGAGGACACAAGGATTCCATAGCCAAAGACCCTCTTGCCCCCAAACTTGTTGGCCAACCACCCCCCAGGGATCTGAGTGACAATGTACCCATAGAAGAAGGAACTGAGAATAAGTCCCTGCTGCTCCCTGTCCCAATCAAAGTCCGCTACACCTGAAGATCCCTTCTCTGCCGTCATCGCCACTATCGCCACACTCAGATTCACCCGAAGGGAATACACATTGCAGAACCCAAGGAACGCCAGGGTCGCGATTCCATAGCGGCGTGGGAGAAAGTAACTCAGTGGATTGTAGATGAACAACCGTCGCCACCAAGTCCTGCACACCCCATAAACATCTCAAGACATTCCACCTGTCTTAATTACCTTGCCTCACCTTTTTTGCTCGTGCAAGTCGTGGGCTTCTTCTTGCTGTTGGATTCCTTCAGGAGGTTCAGTGGAAGCCAAGGCGGAGTAGTTCTCTGGGGTTTTGATCAGCTTCTCCGTGTCTCCCATTG
>JAQGAB010000679.1:0-23280 GCA_034696565.1 Isotomurus graminis | reverse complement strand
TGAAAGAAAGTGATTTGTGAAGCTCACTGAATGATACCTGGAAAGATAACTTTATTTTTAGAATATTTGACTAATTAGAATTGAATGAGTAGAAATAATGAGTTACGTAAGTGTATCGGATCCCATGCGTGGGCTTTTGAGTTTCAATTTACTTTACAGGACTTGTTGCCCAGTACTCTTATATCCCATTAATTTGACAAGTGTAAAAGGAAAGACCCTATTCTGTCATTAGGCGACATTAGGTATGCAGGTTCAATCTGCATAACAAAACGGGAAGCTTCTTACCCTTGATTTGCTTATCTGAGATAAGCTAAAGAACCTCCAACTCACACACACACACACTTTACATTGTCTTATCCCTCCAACTGCGAGGTTTCCTCCTTCTGGGGAAAGATTCTCTTCGCAGTTGTCCCTGAAATGTCGTACGGAAGCTTTGTCCCTATCTCTTAATTTTAAGTGCCTACCAGAGTTTCTTACGCCATTTCTGTAGCAGGCTGTGGGATGCAGCCGATGCAGGTGAGCATACATTACTTAATTAAACTTTCTGTTATGTATTTCCAAGCTAATTTTTAAAAAATCTGGTAGGAAAATCCTTTGGATCGGAATGGAACTTGGAACTATCCCCCGTGGTTCTTTTCGCTGGCTCGCTTCAACCCCGGAGGGCCTGCGTGGTATGGGGAAGAGAACCGAATGCGGTCAGAGATGTACTTGCAGCGATCAGTTATGGGGATTATTTCAGCCGCACTAACTTTCCTCTTTGTTTTAATCGTCATTCTGCCTATCATCAAACATCGACTGGAGTCTCTCATCGTGGTAAGCAGAACAGAGCGTGTAGTGTCTCCAGGGACTTTTGGGGAATGATGTGAAGTATTGTGTTCGGTTCAATGTTCTAAAACTGTGTTACTTGGGTCTTTCAGGCAGTGAATTCAATCGCTATTGGGGTGGTTATTTCTCTGTGCTTGGTATGTCCGGAGTGGATCCGGGGACATGGTGTCATCCAATCTCCGATTCATTATCATTCGCCTGAGGTAAGGGCTTCTTGTCTGTCTCAATACTTCTCTGCTTGTACACAACAACAATAGGAAATAAAGCTCTGGAGGTTTGAGAGGAATACAACACACTTGTGTGTGGGTCTTGTAGACAATGTATTCTGAGAAACATTCACCCACTGAAGGATTTTCAAATAGAAGACTCAAAATGATTATCTCTTTCCAGGCATTTGAAATGGCTTTAGGAGTTCACATCGGTCTCGCTGGATTTAATGTCACTTTGAGGACAATCGATCGCTACTTTGATGTTCTCCTTGATGGAGGCTTAAAACCGATTGGGGAAAATGAGACTGCTGCTCCAGCTATATTCTTTAATGAACATGTAAATCTGAATCTAATGATTATCCGCAGTATTTTATAGAGCTTTAGAGGGATTATATAGTTTAATCGAATGGAATTTCTAGGTCAAGTTGTATCATCCTGATTACTTGGAAGATATTGTGGGAGAGGCGTTGTCGAGAGGACTTCCATTGCCTTTATTATCCGTTTATGAATGTCTGACATCAGCAAGACTGGGATTTTCTTGGTCTCACCGTATAGTCGAGGCTGGTTATCATTGCTACCTTATCAACGTCTTTGCCCTAACTGGATGGTTCATCGTTCAAGTTCTAATAGCAGCGATTCCACGTTACTCTGCTTTTGGCTTTGTAATAATTGGGTACATGATGCTGCTCAACAGTCTTGTTTACTTCTACTGGGCTGACATTGATAGGGCGATGCCGTGTATTGTCATCTCAGACTCGTACATTGAGCTAACGTAAGGGAAAGTAGTTTACTGAAAAATTCATACAAATGGGTAGTTTGATGGTGTAATGAGAGTGAAATGACTTTTTGGGTGTTGTGCAGATATGGAGCTTGCTTCTGGGCATCCATGGGCATTGGAGTTTGGTCGTGTCTGTATGGATTCGTTATGGCTGTCAACGACACAGTTCATCCGGATAGATTCCTAACTATTTTCGACCTCGACTATGATCACAAAAGAGCTTTGGCTATGGCCCATCGTCTTAACCATCTGCCTCAAATACAGTTCCAGGAATATGAAGAACGAGACCCGGAAAATGATCCATTTGTGCAAATTCCCATGAATGTTTTCAAGTCGTAGAGAATGTGAGAAATTAATAATTATAAATGAATGTACTTGCTGAGTGAGATTTCACGTGGCTTTCCTCGCAAGGATAAAATATTAATGCTTAAATAAGTAGATGTAGAAGTGAGTAGTGAGTTTGTGTCAGAGTTTAGTAAACATGTTAGAACGTTAAAGAGTTCGTATTAAAATATTACAGAAGCTGTACTGGTTGTTTGAGTTTATACACTTTTAAAGATAATGTTGGAGAAAGAATAGAGTTTTATCAAAAACCTGTCACACGTTTTAAAGGAACGAATAACTTGATGAAATATGGGAGTTAAATTGTCGGATTCTGTTTGATTTTAAATTATCTACAGCATTTCGTGGAGTAAGTCACACGCAGTGCCATTTACTATTCCTTTTGTAGAGGTCAACTCATGTAGATCAAAGTGTGCCAAATTATGAGAACCTGTCTCCTGATGTCTGTTTGTGTAGTAAAAGGCCCATAATTTAAAGTGCAAGCATTCGCGATGTGAGTAGCACACGTGTATGTGCTTCAATCGAACTCACAGTAGCGTAAATAAACTAAATGATAGAAATTGAGAGTGCAGTCGGTTGCAAAATGAATGTACATCTACATATTTCATTTCTAATTATTATTTCTACATATATTTTCATTTCCAATTTGGAAACCCAACCGTGCGTGTCAAAAATATGCATTAAATGTAACAACCACCATCAAGAACTTGTGTGTAAACCCAGAATTCCAACCTTGCTGGGTTGCCTTTTCACCGTTTCTCTCACATGGAGTCAGTTGGTTATAAATTCATTTCAATGTATTGCGTCGCAATTTCCACTGGATTTTTTTCTCTGGAAATGAAGTGAATTGGAGGAAAAATCAGTTAGTGGTCCTTTGCTACTTATGGGAATATCGGAGAATGTTTTACCCAATGATTTCCAGCATTTGACTAGTAGATTACCTCACACGTAAATGATGCATGCTGACAAGAAATGGATTTAAATTATAAGATTAAAGTAAACTTCAGAATCCAAAAGACAAAACACAATAACGCATAACAAGTTGGACATAGTGTAACTCGAAAGTTGAAACTTCTATAGTTGTTGTTTCATTGAATCATCAGCACATGGCTATAAATTCATTGAAATCAAGCCTCATTATTAGCAAACTAACAATAGAACTCTACAATGGGTTTGTTGTATTCATTTTGTCAGGAGCGTGTGATTCCCATTCATCTGCTTGTCTTCCAGTGTTATTCATCTTGTAGAATGAGACGAAACCCGATCTGTGGTAACTTTCACCATTATCTCTCTCTACGAATGAACACTGTTGGGTTACAACTTGTAAGTAAATAAGAATGGGAGGAGGAATTTGAGCTGCAATCTTTGTGTGAGCTCTCAGTGTTGGAATGTCTGTTTACTCAATGAATACGATTTTAATTAGCGTAACACAATCTTATAAATTAAGAAAACACGTGGGTTTTTGCATGACTAAATTGGAAATATAATTTACAGATTAGCGTTGTAATACAATAAGCCTAACTTGATTTTGTATTATGCGAAATATCATTATCTCAGTAATGATGTGATGTTCAAGAGGAGGGTATTAAATTTCGTGTACATCAACAACATATAACTGACATAAGACATTTATACGGGTTGTTAATGCGGGAGAAAAGTGTCCACCCGGGCGTGGAAAATTGTGCTGGAAGTTAAGCATACATTACGCTGTTCTTAGGTATTTTTGTTGGAAAGGAAGGAATAATCTGGGAAAACCGTCTGGTAATGACCATCCCTTTTGTTGACGACAAGAAAAGTCCCTCTCTCATATCTTGTGAGCGTGGTGAAGCGTAGAGGATGAAAGCGCATAATAAAAGGAAGGACACACCAAAGGACATAAAATGATGAAAGTAAGTCTGCCTAATGTAAGAAGAAGGAAGGGAGGGAAGGAGGACTGTCACTTTCACCAAGGGAAAGTGGTTGACTATACACTTTCCTCTTTATAATTTAGTGTAGTCATATTTTACGAGTAAAATGATCCTACCTACCACCACCACCCGTCTGTTTGTGCGTTCAGTTTTGCCCAACAGTTTTATGTTCATTTTTATGACGGATTTGTGATGATGATGAGCTCTTTCCCTTGTAACATTATCTCTTGGAGGAGTTTAATAAACGGTGGCCAGTTAGAGTTCATAGGATTCAGGGAAAGGAACATGATGTACGGTTTTAGGATGAGACAGGAGGTTTCCTCTACTCTTTGAGACACAGCTTAAGTACACACTTTATGATGGAAAGTTTTGATTTGTTTTACGAGAATATAAAAGATGTATCACCGACAACGATTTCATCTCGCTATTAGATTTATAAGCAACTTGAAGGCTTTCCGGGAATTCATTTGGGTGAACTCTTAAGAGCATTTGAGTTTTAGTTCTCTTGTTCTTCTTGTGTAATGGTTTTAGTTTCCAAAACCTTGAAACACTACTTCAGTTGTAATCGTATTCACAGACATGGCTCATGATGATGAGTATCAAAGGTACTAACAAGATTTAAAGTAACGAGATTTCAGAGAGAGATTATTTTGATTCCTTGTTTTCAATAGGATGTGGAGACATTTTATGGCAAATGGCGTAAATGAACCTTGTGAAATGCACAACATTGCAAAATAATTATTGGTTAACATGAAGCAACTTGTGCAATTTAATGTATAATCAAATTATGAAAGCTGGAGTTTGGAGAATGCGGAAAGCATTTTATTCGAAACCAGAGGACTAAATGACACCTCGCGACAAGGAAAGCAAAGATTTCAACACAATACTGTATTTCATGCCCATTGATACAGTTGCGTTTTTGCAATTCTAAGTAATTTGAATGAATCTTTTCCCGACGATGAGAAACACACATTGGTTTATTTTCTTAAAAGGAATAGGTACACCCAAAGTTGTTTTCCTTATGTAACGTGACTATTTATGACTTTCACCGGAGAGGTTTTAATTTATTGAGTGCATTTTGTTTAAATATTGAAATGTGACCAAATATATCTGATCTAATATTTGGTGGAAATTAGTATACGCCGTAAGACATTTAGATAAGAAGCTATTCCTTGAGCTGTCACCAGTGTTGGCTACGTGAATATTAGCGGATGTTGATTATATCTCGGTACATGGACAGCAAGTGTTTAGGCTTAATCAGTTAGGTAATTGACAATAGGTCTACAGGTCATAAAAATCTCTCTCATATATCGTATGCTTATTATCTTGTCTTCATCATGAAACTGACTTGGCCTGCACGTAGAGCAATTAGCACATTCTACGAATTGCGAACTAATCATCAGTGTCAGTTAGGCACTACTAGCCTAGAGATTTTCATGAGGCTTTGAGGCAATAAAGTATAACCACGTAGAACCTTGAATCCAAATAAACAACTCCCGTTGACTAAAAAGTCGTGCAGGTTGTCAAAAACGACCGTTTGAGGAAAGATTAATAAGATCTGCTTATTCCTACTCGATACTCTGTGTCTGGATCTGTTGTACTGTTGACTCCTTAGGAGTCTTTGCCTTAGGTACCTCTCAGAATGACATTACATATATTTAGACTTCAAGGATGAATCGGATAAGCCCCACACTTATGGCCTTTCAAGCAAACCTATATTTCGAAATGATAAATAGTTTCGGAGATTAGAAGGTGGCGTATCCATTTAGGTAACCAGGAATTCATCCACCCACACGTAGGCAGATTATACGAGCGGCTTTATTGCGCTGGTGTCTACAACTTGTAAACTAAATTGACATTTTCCGGCTGATCCTGATAGAAGTATTTTTTTCTTTAAGTAGTTTACAAACTGGTGAGTATAATCCCGTAAAGTCCGACCTATAAATAAATCGCTAAGTATCCTCTCACTCGCTTCACGAACCACTCACGCATTTTTCATAATTCGTATTCCTTATCAGATGGATGGAGACTGGGCATGAAACTAAAGACGCGTTACGACGAGAGTCTGGGGGATTCGTTAATAATTTGAGGTTTTATGTTAAAAGATTTACAGGGAAAGAAGCATTCAAGTCAGTCAGTGTGAGACCAGCAGGTATTCAGGTTGTTAGAGTGTTCGAGTGACTTCCGTTTCCGTTGATCATGGATCTCAGTGCTAAGGAAATTGAGAGTAAGTTGGGGCAACCTGAAATTTTAAAGTCATTCATTCCGGCCCATTGTCATCGTGTAATTGATCATTTCGTAACCTACCGTTGTTGTAATTATAGAAGTCAAGTTCGTCTTTTCCGTTTACGACTTTGATAGTAAGAATGAAATCGACGGTACTTTCTTGGGACCTGCTTTAAGGGCTTTGGGGCTCACTCCATCGCTAGCTTACATTGCACAACTTGGAGGTACTGCGATAAAAGGCAGGTGATCGATCATGTAAAGAGTACCTAAAACCTATAATTTGTGTTATATTGTATTTCAGGGCAAAAAGTCCTATCAGTCGAAGAGTTCTTACCAATTTACTCATCTGCAAAAAAGAACAAAGATATGGGATCGTACGAAGACTATATTGAGTGTCTCAGGTCCAATGATAAGGAAGGAGATGGGAAAATATCCGGTGACCATTTGAGTCATCTTCTACAAGCTTACGGTATGATGAAACCGCATGAGTATGGAAAATACCCAATTGACTATTTATGCGATTCATACAGGAGAAAAGTTGGATCCAGAAGATATCAAAGAGGTTATTCAAGATTGTGGAAACTTGGAAGAAGGCTTTCTTTCTTATGCACGTATGTTTGGCTCCTTTGTTTAATTTTTTCGGATTTTCGAACACTGGATTGGCTTCTTTTACAGCATTTTTGAAAAACTTAATGGGAGGTCCAGATATGGACAGCTACAGCTTTGAACAGCCTAGTGGTTTGTCAGCTGGAAAGGTAAAAGAAATAGAACAACAGCCTCTCACACAAGAAGTTCAAGAAAAGCCCATCCCAGCTTTGAATATGTCCAACGCTAAACCAATGGACTCATCCACACCCACTACTGACCCCAGCGTAGCGTTTACAGTGAAGGTTCCTCCAAAACAACGCAGTCATAGTGTAATAGATGATCCGTCTATTAAACCGGAAGCAGCTAATGCAGCTTTCACACTTAAAACTCCAAGTAAAGCAAATAAGGAATCAACGGAAGATAAAAAAGCTGCGAAGGCTGCAAAAGCTGCTGCAGAACTCAAACCAAAAAATCAGCAACCACTGATATCGATGAAGACCATGGCTATGATAGGAAATATGGCTAAGTAACAAACCTATTTGTACCTTTAAAGCAAGACGAAATTAATTAAGAAATGCCAACCGATGCGACAGTTTATGTTCAGGCTTTGATTTACTACATGACTAAAGTGTTCTCATTTGAGTAATGGCACTTGTTGAGAAGAAACATGATTGGAAGTTAAATGTAAATAAACTCTGATTGTCTGTTTGTGTTGTCACAAGAAAATAAATCAATTTGAAACTGATACAGCAGGAATCACACGTTGAGTTCAACAGTTCCGTCCAATTGGCCTTCATATTTTTTCAGAAGCGGTGCTACTTCATCAGCCAAAAATTCGTCAACCTATTCAGAATGACGTTTGCTTATACTTCCGTATTTGTTGGGCGTAATAAGTATTATCATAATGCATTTAATAATACAAGCATCTACCTGTTCAGGTGCTCGGCCAATGAATGTCTTTGGGTCCAACAATTTTGGCAGGTCATTCCAAATGGGCTTGAAATATTCAGTGTTCCTAATTCTCTCAACCAGGTCGTTATCTTTTCCTTCGTTTTTCACAACGGATGCAGCTTGGTGAGACAACACTCGGATTTCTTCATGACACACCTACACAAACAACGAAATAGAAATATAAGCAATCCATCTTCAGCTCACTTTTAACTTCTTTAGAAACTGAACTGACGTACTTGACGATCGCCACCTTTCTTCACCATTTCCATAATGAAATTTTCCGTGGCCATAAAAGGGAGTTCTTGTTTAATATGTCTGCCGATAATTTGTGGATAAGTGACCAATCCTTCGAACACGTTTTGCAATGTCTCTAAAATGGCATCTGCAGTAAGGAACGCCTCAGACAAGGTCAGCCTTCGATTTGCTGAGTCGTCCAGTGTTCGTTCCATCCATTGGACAGCTGCTGTTGATAGCGCATTACCTATGAGGGTCATTAAGTGCCTGGCAAGCGAGCACACCCTTTCACTTCTCATAGGATTTCGCTTGTAGGCCATAGCACTTGACCCTATTTGAGATTTTTCAAATGGCTCTTCAAGTTCCTTCATGTTTGCCAGCAGCCTGATGTCTGTGCATATCTGAAAAACATAATTTAGTTTATTTATAATTATTGTTTCAACTAAATTAATTCTTTTAGTTTTATTAAGAAACTACGAAATCAACATACCTTATGAGCCGAAGCTCCAAGACCAGTCAGAGCATTCAATACGTCTACATCCACATGTCGGCTATAAGTTTGTCCTGTAACAGCATAAGCTTTAGGAAATCCACATTTCTTGGTTACGAGAGCATCCAACTGCTTCACTTTCTCATGATTTCCTTCAAACAACTGCAAGAACGACGCTTGAGTTCCAGTGGTTCCTTTCACACCTCTAAACCTGAGGTCATCTCTAGCTCTGCTGATATTTCTTTCGTCAAATAGTAAATCTTGAACCCAAAGACAAGCTCGTTTTCCAACTGTGGTGAGTTGTGCAGGCCTAGAACAAGTTTCAATTTCAAATGTAAAGCTAGAGGCCTCAATCATTTTATATTGGAGGTCTTATGGCAGAGAAGTATTAATACGAAAGTAATCCATAACTCTTACTGCATGTGAGTAAATCCGAGTGTCGGCAGAGCTCTCTGCTCTTTCGCAAACTTGCTCAATCTGTGAATACATCTGGCTAACTTAGGCAAAACAAGTTCTAGTCCATCTCTTATGATAATTAAATCCTGGAAAAATTAATACTGGTATTAACTCAGACGCCTCCAGTCTACAAATATGAATATGATTCCTGATACTTACAGTATTGTCCCCTACAAAGCACGATGTCGCACCACAATGAATAATAGGCGCCGCTTTAGGACAAATCGCGGCGAACGTGTGGACATGAGCCATCACATCATGTCGTGTTTTCTTCTCCTCCTCAGCCGCCAGTTTAAAGTCAATGTCGAAAATCTTTGCCTTCATTTCTTCCAATTGCTCATCGGTAATCTTGACATCCGTGATTTTTAATTCCTGTACATTATTATTATAGTAAACATCCTCAGCAACGATCTTAGGAAATATAAAAGTCCTTCAATAATCTAAGCTACCTGTTCACTCTGTGCCAAAATGAACCACAGTTTCCTCCACGTAGAAAACTTCTTGAGTTCACTAAAGTTGTATTGCATCTCCTTGCTCGCATACCGAGTAGACAGCGCAGACCTGTAGTTTGCAAACTCCTTCAGTTGTTCAGGAATCTTGTCCAATCCTTCTCCAGGGAAAGAATTCAATATAGATCCAGACATTTTCACGGTTTACCTGTAATTAACCAAAGTACAAATAGTTAATATGATCAAGAAAACCACTCCATTGGAAGCTTCTTATGCAACAAATTACCTTGACAGACACACGACACGACTCGTAATCCGTATGATCTTGTTCTTGACTGAAGAAGTGGAGGAAAGTAAATGAGCGACGAAGATAACCAAACTGGATTTTGTACTGACAAGGATTGCTTAAGACGAAGAGTAAGATTTGTGAAGATGATGGCCTGATCCTCGTGTTTGCCCTTCTTGCCTCATCATCACGTGGACAAGTTGTTTTAATATTACGCAACTCCACTGGAGTCACTGGAGAAGATTACACACAAGATGATTAAACCAAAGGCTAGTTAGAGATGATCTAGTTGATGATTGATAATAAAGGCACAAGTCCCAGATTCCCGCGCTTTGGGTTTGGTCTCTGGGGCACTCTGGGACAATTTGGGTCTTCAAGAATACACTTAAACAATTCATGAAGTTTTTAATCATCGAATTTGAATTTATTACTTGATTGACTACTGGAAAGGTGGACTACATTCGAGTTTTACATTTTGTACATTATCATTAACCTTGTCTTGAATTGTATGTTATCTTAGAACTATGCTCATGGGGTTGAATTAAATGTTATCGTTAGAATTCTAAAAGCTTTGTCTATTATCACAGTCATACTAATCGTATCGTGTACATCCTGTTTCTGTATGAATGACAAAATCTTATTCTTTCAAGATTTATTAATTTATTATTCAGGATTTCTTGAGTGACTTCCGTTCGTTAGATTAATATTGCTCTAGAGGTGAAAGAAGATACACGTTGGTCACTTCAAGAACAAGATTCCTAGAAGTTCTGCATTCTGTATTCCTAGAGATGCCTAAGTTTGGGGGAATTCAAGTCAAGTGTCCAGGTTGTGGGATGCAGGTGAGCAAAGCATTCATTACTTAATTAAACTTCCCTTGTCAAGTATGCATTTGTGTAAAACAATTCAAACCATTTTTAAAGTTGTCTATTCTATTGCTGTTTCAGATACACGCATCTTGCATGAAATGCAAGTCCAGAACTCAAGGTATTGCGGTACATAATCATCACGCGATGCCTGCTGATCCGTGGTCAGGTCGACTTCGGAATTACCGACCTAAAGTGTTTTTCATCCCAGAACCCACGCTGATAATCTACACGCGAAACCAGCAAAACTAATACCGAATAAGATCTGTAGATGAACTGCTGATATCTAACTGGATTAATTCGGTAACTGATTGCTATTGAAGTTCTACCTAAATCGTCTCAACTCTTCCTTCTAATTCGATGACAAATAAAAATTAATTCTGAGAACTCTTGATCAGGAACGTAAGCGTTTTATTTATGTACACCACAGGCAGCATTCATTAGGGAATTATAAATGGTGATTGTGTAGAGCTAGTTGATTACCGTGAAGACTTCTGTGTCACTGAGGTATCTCATGAACTCCTTATAGCTTCCCATTTCTGTTCTTTGAAGAGCTGGCTACACAATCAAGGATCACACAAGCTAAAGACAATTCTGCAGGATAGCCATTATCACTGTGCACTGCAAAGCTGAATTAGAAATAGACATTGAGTTTCATATTCTTCAATTTCCAAGCTGCACTTCATAGTTTCATAATCATGGATTCCTCATCAGGAGAAACTCTGTGTCAGCATTACGAAGAGTTGCGAATGGAGCTGGAATTGTTGTATGGAGATCGAATCGGTGAAGCCAATTCATCGCTCACGATGAACGACATAGCTGGAATGCTTGTTCGGTTGTTCCTGTAATTCTCAGTTAATTGTCACTAGGGTTGTCGCATTTTAGACAAATTATGGTGAAGCTCATAGTTTTGTTCTTTTAGGTGCTGCTTTGACAAAGGAGATTAGCATTCCGAAAAAGGCGTGTACAGCGGTTTTCAAATACGCTTTGCTACGCTTCTAATAATAAATCCTTGGGCAGTTTGAGATATATGAGAGTGTTTCTTTGTCCATAAGACTCCTCGCATCAAATGTAGCGTCATAAAAGCATCAACCATCCTGAAAGCATTAAAAGTAAGCTTTGGTTCGACTGTTTGTTCATTCTGAGAACTCCTGTTGGTCAGACGTAACGCTTTTGTTTTGTCCGAATAAGTACGGTTAAAATCAGACGTTAGATTACGCAATTTGACTTTGGAACATCATGTTGATGTCAAAGGAAGAACCTAAAGAACATGTGGAGGAAAGAAACCCGGCAGATCAACTCATTCCAACAAAGTTATTTTCAAACTCTCCTCCGTGGAAGATAGATGATCCCTTCAACGCTCGTGTGGCAAGTCTTTTTATGTCGGAATTCGGGAGTGACGGTGTGATTTTTGCCGGAGAACACAAGACAAGGATTCCTATTCATCGTCTCATTGTGGACACAGGATCTCCAGTCTTGGCTAACCTTTTTGAGATTTCGGACTCCAAAGATTCCATAATCTTGACTGACGTGGACCTCGATAGCTTCAAAGTTCTTCTGAAAGTAAGTTCAGTACAATTTAAGTAATGTGTAAATGTACCTTCATAAGATGCGTGTGGTCTTTATAGCATTTGTACGGAGACTTGCGAGCTCCCTTTACTAACGTTGTAGAGCTGTTGGAACTCTCAAGTCGCTTTAAAGTTAAAGACACTCTGGATGTGTGTCTTGAAAGACTGAGCCATGAAGACGTTGGTGGAGTTCTTGTTCTACGTCTACTGGATGTGGCTTTGAGTTTAAATAATGAGTATCTTATCAATCAATCACTTGCGTGTGTCTGCAAGTAAGTATTCTATGAATATCTGTCATTGGGATATTCGAATGGTCTCTGTAATAATTATTGTTCTTCTAGGAATGCATGGGTTCTTTTAGAACTGAATGAATTTCTCCTTGCCTCACCCCAACTGGTGAACATCGTACTGCAGCAAGACAAGTTGGAAGTCATGAGTGAACTCCAAGTCTTCAAGTCTCTCATGAGGTCAGAATAAACAAACTTCTTACGTGTTTATAAAGTTAATTAGGGGGGGAGGGGTAAAAAATTGACGAAATGTATGTCTCAGATGGGGAGAAGCCCGTGTAGCGATGGGACTATGCACTTCCAGGTCAACGGAGGAATGTGTTGAGCCGTTCCTGAGGTACATAAGGTTTCCTTTGATGAGTGTCATGGAGTTTATAGAACACGTTGTGACTACAACCCTTCTGGATGTTGAGGACCGGTCTGGAATTGTTACTACAATTACTAGAATTAATAAGGAATTGTAAGTTGTTCATAGGAATATTCTGTGGAGTAGTTAAGTTTGATACGGTAATTTAGGATCCGGATGCCCGAGAGGAATGCGATCAATGAAAATCTTAATGGAACTCGATTCTCAGTTAAGCCTCGATTGTACTATGCCCCTGATTGTCCTTTGGAGTTGGATGGAGAGACTCTTGGTATTTCGTCTTCTGAGTAAGTCATTTCTGAATCTAATGCCTCATTTTGGGAAATGGTAAGGGTGATATTAAATGATTGGTTTGCAAAGATGTACTCTGGGAGTAGCAAAGACACCTGGTGCAACTCTGTTACCTCCAGATGTACCGAGGGTAACTTCATTTACTGTGGAGAGTCCGTTAGAAGGCAAATTTCATTTCCGAGTGGAACAGATATCAGAATTGACTGTGGGGGTTTGTGTCTACTCCCCTCCTCTTGTGATAAACAACACTCCGTGGCAAATTGTGCTGGAAAAGCATGAAGGATTGGATTTTAGTAAAGTTTTGAGACCAGATTTCGACGGACGAACAATTATGTTTTTAGGAGCTTACTTGGTTTGCTGTGAGTGAAAGTATTTAAGGTTTCATGTGGCATGTCTGTAATTGTGGCGTTTGTAGTACAACCAACAGCAACTGAATTGGAGTGGGCTTTCCCAGTGGATGGAGTGTTTAAACTTCGACCTCAACAAAAAACGCAGTCTTCCAAGAATTATTATAAGCGTAAGGATGGGATGATCTGTGTGGAAGGTTTTTTCTGGGTTTAACTGTGTCGAATTTCTGTAGGTATCAGGCATGTCTACCGACCCATGTCGACAAAAGCTGGATTCTCAAGATTCTTGTCATGGACAGAACTACTCAACCCTGCGAACCAGTTTGTCGTTAACGATTCGATTCTGTTTGAAGCAGATGTGACATTGGGAGCTGCGATAATAAGATCCAAGTTTAATTAGATAATCATCAAGTGGTGGAGGATGTGAGAGAAGGTGTAGAATGGACAACGAACTGAATATGAAGGATAGTTAGGTTTCTGGTTTTGATTGAAGGATTGACCATTTAATACAATTAAGGTTTCAGAAGGATTCACCTGTATTTTACGTATGAACTTGTTTTCGATTGATTAAGTTATCTAATCTTATCTGGAGGAGATGTAAGGGATCTGAGATATCGATTGACTATTTGTGCCAGTAATGTGGAAGGATTTGACACACATGTGAATTGTCGTTAGTTAATAAATTAAAATGGTTTGCTCCTCAATTCCGATGTTCATGTTGAGCTTATTGTGGACGGGATTAGTTCTTTCGAGCAGCTCGAAAGATTCTGGGAAAGGAGGGTTTCAATACAATTGGACCTCAGGAGATGGTAAATACAAGAAACTGTTTAAACAAACTGTGCCATTGTACTAAGAAGGGATGTGTGTACATCTTGGAAGTTGAGGGATATTTGCGTTATCAATTTATGTGGTAGGACGTCTCGTTCTGGAAGGATCGCTGGGAGTTGCGTTGCCCTCAGTAGTAGGCCAGGAAGGCAATCCGTGTCCCACAAGGAAAGACAGAAGCAACAACTCATCTTCCACAGTGGAAGAATCCCTGTGCATTCAATACGGAGACTATGCCCAACTGACTGTGAGTGAAAGCAAAGACGAAACTCTGAATTGCTCGAGGGTGGAGTGGATCTCGACACAATCTCGTCGACTAGAAGATTGCTTTTACTTGGATGCTGAAGCTCACTGGTAGATTTAAGTGAATCCTCACATTCCGGGAAGCATTCAAAACTATGCTAATCCTGTTATTTCTTAAGGCTCATTAAATAGTGGGAAGCTGTGTAGGCGTGCTTTTGTCTTTATCTCCGATTATGGTTGACTTTTCACCTGTGTAGGTTTGGTGGAGGGACGTTATACAACCAGACATGGCCATTGGCAAAAGAGGATCGTGCAGAAAGCCCTTACACAACAGGAGACTATACTTCCACCCTCACGAATTCTTTGTACGGGGGAATAATCGAAAACTACTTTCTCGTGTCTACTGGTGTTTCTATCCATGTCGATGAAGACACTAGGTTGTTCGTTCGTAAGATGAAATTCCAAAGAAAGAATTCTTTAATATGGTTATGTCACGATGCGTATGTGTGTATTGATTTCTTCAGGGTGGAACGCATCCCAAGTGTGTCTCATCTCCAAGCATGATTTCCATCCGTACCCAAGTCAAGGGACTGGGGAAGAATTAACTTTAAAGTACGATGTATGTGTGGCTTCCAACATCTTGGAAGTGTATAGATCGACTTATCCCAGATACTACAAGAGTCCCAAGAGTACTCCAGAGACTGGAATGATATTACATCCATTCTGGTCCACGTGGAATGAATATAACGCAGGTGTGAATGAAAGCATCGTGTTGGCTCATGCCTCTCGCATACTGGAGGAAGGGTATGAAGGCTCATCTCATTTGGAAATTGATGATGGTTGGGAGACCACGTATGGTCAGAATGAATTCGATCCAGTGAAGTTTCCTAATCCAGCAGGTATTGTACACGTAAACGAACACTTTTTAGTTAGGCAGGAAGTAACAGAGGAAATGGGGAAAGTTTAGGAATGGTGAAAGCACTGAATGCCATGGGGTTTAAAGTTACTTTGTGGACTCATCCATTTATCAATTTCGGTAATCTCTTCTTCTAACTCTCGTCCATTATACTTTCCATATAAACGACTCTAGGAGATTTGATGGTGAAAGGTGATCTTTGTGTGTGTAGACAGTCCGGTTTTCGACGAGGCAGTGAGTAAAGGGTTTCTACTGAAAGACCCTAAGGGACGAGTTGCACTTACCTCCTGGTGGCACGGGGATGCGGGAGCAGTGGACTTTACTAATCCTAGTGCAGTCAATTGGTGGAAAAGTAGGTTAGAGAGACTCAGAGAGGAAATTGGAATCGAGTCGTTTAAATTCGATGCAGGAGAGATTGATAGAATGCCTTATACTTTCACTCTAAACTCTTCATCTTCTTTCCATCTGCCTAACTTTTACACGTCAGCTTATGTCCAAGCAGTAGCAGAGTTTGGTGGAATGGTGGAAGTCAGATGTGCCAGAGGAAATCAAGTGAGTAGAGTGACAGTGAGAGATTAATGATTCCTTATAGTCTTTCAGCTAATGACCAAATGAGTTGTCACTTAGGATCTTCCCGTTTTCTTCCGGATGTTGGATAAAGGTTCCAGATGGGGATACGATAATGGCTTAAAGTCGTTAATTCCTTCGCTGCTCCACTTCTCAATTCTCGGGTATTTCTTCACACTTCCTGATATGATTGGAGGGAATAATTACAAACCATCGGGTGAGCTGTACATTCGTTGGATGCAAGCGAATACATTTATGCCTGCGGTGCAGTTCTCTATAGTTCCGTGGGGGTATGAGGATGAACCTGAGGTCAGTACTATTGTATGCCACAGCACCTCACACGCCTGTGGGACTCCTCACACCTGAGTGCTTTTTAATCAAAGGTATCAGAAGTAACGAAAGCTATGCTGTCCATCCGAGCAGAGAACTCCGAGTTCATTCTGAGAGCAGTTGATTCTTCCATCTCTGAAGGAATGCCAATCATCAGACCTCTGTGGTTTGTGGACCCTGTGGACGCCACAACTTTCACTGTGGATGATCGTTAGTCTTTCAATGCAAATAATTTGTAGTATTATCTTTGGAAACTTAACTTGTGTTTAACTGGAAAGAGTACATGGTTGGAGAGGACATCCTTGTGGCTCCAGTATTGACGGAAGGTGCAGTGTCCCGTGACATTTATTTACCCGCAGGCATCTGGTTGTCTCCTGGGGATGAACCGACTTCCTACACAGGACCTGTGTGGCTAAGGAACTACCCAGCGGATATCTCAACTCTACCGTATTTCTACAAACAGGAACTTCTCAATAACAGAATAAAGTGAGTTGTCTCAGATTTACTCAGTAGGGACGTGTTCCATCTTTATTTGACAATACGAAGCCAATAAACGGTGAAATGGGAAAAATATCCAGTCCTTCTTGTTCTCCTTACACAAGAGACCAAAAATGTGTTCATGATATGCTATCATCCACTTAGTCAGGAATGGTGGAAGAGACTTGAGAGTCTTGATAACGAGAAGATATTTTGATATCGTCGGAGTTGCTTATTCTTTCCAAAAAAAGCACTGGGGACTCCGCAGAGACTTGGAGAGTTTCTCCCTAAAATTGACAGAATAAACAACCTGAAGGAATCCCCTTCGGAGATGATACAGTGGAGACTTGGTGTGTTGTTAGAGGTAAATGGGAAATTGATCCGTCCCCGACTCAATAGTACCAGTCTTGATGCAAAGCAGGAGTCTCACCCTACTCTTCTCCAAGACGAATTGGATTGGATTGTAAATAGAGATTACTTGGAAAGTCAGATGGTTTTGGAGAGATGATGTACATTGGTATAATATAGGAAAGTTTCCTCTTTACTTCTGTATTCACGTTCATATAAAAACTACAAAGCATTTGAAACTTCAGACTAGAGAAGTGGCAGTTGTAGTTTGTAGTATAGACCTTAGACCTTAAGCTTTTGCCTTTGGGGTGGTTGTGTGTGCTTTGTGAAAGTCTTGTGATGTATCATTTCGAAGAAGCTTTATTAAAAGGGTTTTGTGGTACTATCCCCGTGTCCTTTAAAGTTTAACTCAAAGCTCACAATCTTGGTAACGTGAAGTAGTAAAATCATCTTATTATCTCGGATGATAATTTAAGCAACTTGGTTCACGTGCAAACCTCAGAATATTCAGATGGTTGAAAGACTAATAGGAAAATGTATCTTGAGAACAAAACGATAAAAGACTACCTAAGGGGAAAGAAAGGAAGGAAACGGAAGAACCAAATTAAATAAACACGGCGAGTATTCTCTTCACATTGTTCGTTCCATAAAGAAACGCAAGTATGATGAGGAACACGAGGATGAAAAAGGATTATGATTATGCAATTGGAAACTCTGAAACTTACTGTGTGGACATAAGAAGAATGCAAACATACGCAAAGGAATGCAATTCACGCACAGGGACGCATTTGAAAATTCATAGAAAAGGAAGTTGGAAGTGTATTTCTTGTAGTCAGCGTATTTCCTTTCCCCCATCGTGTAAGCTTGTGCTTGTGTAGTACTTGTCAGTCACTTAAATCCCACATATTTATACGAGGAATGGGCTCATCAAATGGTTCTTTCCTCCTTACGCATATATTTCTGAAGTTTAAGTGTGTGTCTAATGGAGAAGAAGGGTTTTTGAGGTTTTCTTTGAGACTTGTATGTTCATCTAAACCATCAAACACACAACAGCCCGATGCATGCTGTGCCATTATTACACATGATATTGATTATGGGCACTCGGGTTTTGATAAAAGAGGATTTTAAAAAGATTTCTGTACTCTGTAAATCCCTGAAGAGAGAGTGAAATGTGCGTTGGTGTTAAGGAACCATCTGCTTCCGAAGATAACATATGACTGCATGAGCCTGTCACTACTGAAAGAATTATTACACTCCTTTCTACAGGGAACAAGAAAAGTACAAATAATTCCTGTACTACTTCCTTCATCTTCCTTTTCTTATTTATCTGTGAGGAGAATGAAACTAATCTTCCGACTTTCTCTGCGTGTGGAACGTGTAGACTGGAAGGGATTTTGGGGTATTTTAATAAGAATTATGAATGGGAGATGATGGAAGGACTGGAAAGAGTTTAATCTCGGAATATTACATTATGTATCGTTTGGTGTGTATCGAAAGTCGAATGTTAAGAGCAGTGTGTGGATATTGGAACCGAGTAGGATGGAAATAGGACGGAATGTTCCTCAGTAATTGTACATTACTCGTTCAAACAGTTTCATTTGATGGGAAAAGTGTACTTCTCATGTGTAACATTGAACAAGGAAGAAGGACTCGAGGAACAAATACAATTTTCCTCGTTAATCGTTTTCCTTGCCGCAATCATTAGATTAGTTTCCTGTCTTCACTCTTCACCAAAGTTAAAAAAGAGTTGTGCTTGTACACTTGCTGGTAATAGTTTGGCTGTTGGAGTCATATTTTTGTACAACTTCCTTCTGTTAGCGGCTTCTTTCGAGATAAGTTTACAGAAGTGTACGAGTTCCGCTGCTTTTAGTACACAGTTCTCCCATAATTGAGATATCTTCATCCTGTTTTAGAAAGTCGCACCCGACTTTTTCTTGTAAGAATGCTATGCGAAAGTTAGAGAGGAGGGACTTTGGAGGAATGTTCTTTTAAAATCAAGTCAGGGTTTGTTGTAAGCTGCTTTCCAATTCGGTTTTTGCTTTCTGAGAAAACACGAAAAGAGTAGCGGACCGAGAGATGTGGGGGAAAGTGTGTGTGTGTGCATGGGATGTAGGCGATCTAACCTTTTTATGGGAAAGACGTGAACTGCTGTGATGCCATTGTGCAATACTGGTGGTGTTTGTGCTGCTGTAGTGAAGGTATGTGGTTACATATTGTTGCCCGAAGGTAAAGAAAGTCAAGTTTAAGGGGAGAAAGTCTTTTGAGAAGTCAGAGTAATTCACTCCCATATCGTTTATCTTGTGAAGAGACCACGAGAGATGCAGTTTAGGGGTTACTGGGCAAGACAAGGATGGTTGGTGCTTAATAGTTGATAGGCTCGGGTTGCTTAAGGTTTGTATTGGTCAAGCGTTGAGAAGACTGTGTAAACGAGAGACTGTGTAGTGGAGAAAGAAAGAAGGGGCAAGGAAACCTCCAGAGAGATGAGTGGAAGTTCAACCCATTAGAATAAATTATGAGAGTGAGGATTGCGGTGAACATTTTACAGAAAGTTGCCCTGTGCCTGTGCGAAGTGACTTGTAGTTACCCTTTACTCTGCATGCTGTGCAGGTTGGTCACACCACAAATCCATTCACAGGCAGTGTGGGTGGACTTTTGACTATTATCTTGTGAGTATCAGAGGAATTCAGAGTTCCTGGAAGAAGGGAGAGAAAGTATTGGAAGTTCTGAGCAAGCTCTTCCCGAATTTGGAGTGTGTGTGTATGTCTCAAAGTCTCAATGATTCCGTACAACTTTCCGTGTCAACCTTATTGGTTTTGACATGACATGACGGTATATCATTTGGTTTTGTTTGAAAGGTCACTATACCGGTGAATAGGGAGAAATACTTTGAAGAAGAAGCCGTTTTATATTTCTTGTTGGTAATTACACCCTTAAAGATTTCATTAGTTTGTGTTCGAGTGAAACTCGGACTAAAAGTACATTTATGACTTCTACCTCGAAATGACTTCATTGTACAATAATTGAGTTGTACGAAAGGTAGTTTTTCAATGTTAAAGCTCCCTGTGGGATGTACACAGTCTTTCCTGAAACTATTTGTTAGGAAAGAGCAATTTCACTTCCGCCCTGCAGGTAGCATTCACCACGATTTTGTTGGCAATTCGTCTGTCTTTCATTGTGGCTTTCTTCTACAGTCACTAGTCCCATTTACTCCCAAGACTTTCTCGGTACAGCTCATAACAGTAATAAAAATAATGAGTAATAACACCCTAAACATGAACCGGAAGGGGAAAACTACGGTCGTTTTGGAGGAAAGGGGAGAATGAAAGGCTGGCAGGGGGACTGAACGGAACAAAAAGGTTTCTTGGTTTATTCACAAAACTAGGCTTCGCTATAATTCTGCATTTGCTATTCACTGAACCCGTGCTGAGTAATATAGACTTGGTATAAAGTGTGTGCGTAGCTATAATATCTAATAGCGAAGCATTATGGTGGTTTACATTACAAAAGCAATGGTTCCACACTCTTTTCTTTCCATCAAATCTCTCCTCACTACTTCTTGATATAGACAACAACTTCTGAGTGAGGATAAAATTGACATTAGAAGTACGTTGAGTTGCACGTTCACTGGATGTGCAGAAATGTGTTGAATGGAGGAGAAAGCACCTCTTGCTTTCTTTTAAATCGGAGTGTATACTTCTTTCCTTATGCTGGGAGTAGTGAGTGTGTACTCCATTGGATCGATTGTTCTGTAGGATCTTCTACAAGACGAACCAACAACTGCTGTTCCTCCCACCGAGAAGTCTGCTACTAGTACAACTGGGACGGATGATATTCGTGCAGAAAAGAAGAGTAGCTGAAGATCCAGACTCATTTGAACTCCAACCGGCTTTAGCAAGTGTAGATGGTGGAAGACTGGAAGACTAACGACACGAAGTGTGTAGAAAGGGGCAAAAGGAAGTGAAGTTCCGAGGAAGAACTCAGTTCCAACCCAACCGTCGTTCCAAATGAGTGCCTTTCTCCCATCTGGAAAATATGGGGAAAGCTAGAGAGTCTCATTATTACCTTCCACACAGGGTTCATAGTGTCTGAGTGAGTGAATCTCATACGTGCCAGCTACACTCGCTGCCCTGTGATTTTGTTCTGACTTGTGTGTGTCCGGCAGAATCATTTTGTTCTTACTGCTTACGTATAGTGAGTTCGAGTAAAAAATGAGACTTGGTTAGCAGTTTGCACAACCGTTGACCGTGTGTATAGAACGAGAGAGTGAATTTAACGATGATTCCTGTAGGAAGACTACATTTGCTATTTGTAACGAAGCTCAAAAGGACTTTGCTTCGTTCTGCTTGATGACTGTGGTTGTGTGGTATGGTTCTACTTTCTACACTTTTTATTACATCTTATTATACTCTCGTAGAAGAAGAGGTTGTGGTGAAAGAAGAGTCTTATCCATCCCTCTCATCATAAAGACATACATAAGCTCCAGGCTGAGGAAATTGAGAGTTGAGGACAACATTGTCTCCAACAGTTGTTGTATTCGTTTTATTTGTTACGGTTGGACGGGTAAATTCTTGTGTATGAAGGGTTTAGTTTAGATAAGAAAAGTACGTACGAAGGAGGGAGAAAAAAGTAAAATTAGACAAGACGAGGGGAGAAATTAAATTAATCAATTTTGGTGCAGGAGTCCGGAGTTTAGACGGGAGATTTGACGTGGTTGATTAACACTATTACTTGGGGATTAAAGTCTGGTGAGACATGGGACAAATCAGTTGTTACTACAAACAGCAATTAGATTCGTTGAGTTGAATTAGTGTCCAAGAAAAGTAGTAGAGAGAATGGCAAGCTGGAATTATGTTGGGTTGGAGTGGATTCAGTGGAGTGGTAGCAGCGATGGTAGTGGAGTCAACTGAACTAGAATTGATGTGACTGAAGACAGACAATGATTTTGGAAGGAGGAGGAGGAGGAGTAGGGAATTTGAGATTTCTAAATGAAAAAGCACGAAGAATAAGTTAAGGAGAGAATAAAGGATCTTTCCAATGTTTTGAGACAAAAAGTATTCTTCTTTTTGGGGTAGCAATTTCTTGGTTGATATTGTGATTCATGTGGAATTCAATGTGGAGTACAATGGGATTTATATTGAATGGGATAATGTGGAAAGACTGAGGACGAAGAATAAGGGGTGATTTTAAAAGAATACGAAGATTCCTTCAGGTTTAAATATTGTTTGAATCAATTGGTTTGAACTTGAACGAAGGAGACTACAGAGAGTGAGGAAGGGAATTAAACTACGTGAATAATTTAACGTAGAGAGATTTGCTATTACAAATAATTCATTCGTCACAGTTAGTTGTAGTTGTCACAATTTAGTGTCGCTTTCATTCTCGTCTATTTAGAGTTTTAGATAGAAACTCATAAATTGTCTGTGATGTTGAAGAAGAATGTAGGTAAAAGCATAAAGAGTGAAGCAGACTTTTCTTCATTCCGTGTCCAAGCGAGTTTTGCATGAAAGTTTAATTCACCAGGGCAGAGTGCTCGTAACGCTAACAATAAGCTACAAACAAAATGTATTACCCTTCGTGTCCCACTATTATCGGTAGTTCCACCACCCTCGCTGCCTCTCTCTCTTTTCTCTGTGAAAGTAAAGACGTAAGAGAAACTTTTGCATTCCGATCTCCTGAATTTATCATGTGTCATCACAACTAGTACCTTTTATGTACGTAAGCTGGGTTTACCGGGATATCCGATATGCAATACGAGAGACACGGAGACAGAGACAGGATATATACCCAGCAGCTTGAGAAGTAACAAACCTTTTCCCAACAAATTGCTTTACTTACCTATGTATTCAAATACAAGAGGATTCTTTCAGTTGCCATCCATCGTGTGAGATGAAATCTTGAGAAGATATACAGAAACAAAATACCAATCGAATCCTTTCTGTGAGTTTTTATAACCCCCTTCTTCCTTTACTTGCTTCCGTATGTCATAAAGGATCGGTAGAAGATCCAGAAATTGTATTTTCTTTTCACTTTTTCAACAAAATGTGTTGATTTCTTTTTGTAGGCAAGATTTCCTCAAAATTGATGCGAATCTGAGGCACATTTACTTCAGAGTG
>JAQGAB010000678.1:0-23282 GCA_034696565.1 Isotomurus graminis | reverse complement strand
TAACCCTCTAGTATCTCGTGTTCTGCGTAACTAAATAAGCAGTATATGAGCTATATACCAGAGTCAAGTTGATTTCAGGCCTGAGTGGAGTTCGGAAGAGAGACTTGATTTTGAATAAGACTCAAGAAAGGCAACGAAGTAAACCTTGTAAATAAATAAGATTGGGAGGACAGCTCATTAGATCAAGATGGACAGGACAAGAAAGCAGGATGAGCATGGATAAAGATGCGACTTCATATTTAGATTTTTGAACACACCATACAACTTTTTAGCGTAGTATTGTAACCCATTCCTCTTTCCATTCGAGTGCAATCGATGCAGTTCTAACATGTTTTTAATCTAGTCAAGGAGATATGAAACGGTTACAAAATCTGTAGGGTCCATTTAAATCTCCTTACACACTCAGATTTTAATCTTTACTCTCAAGTAAGGAAATTTCTGTTTATAGTATAATCTTAATCTAGCTCAAATGAAGGGTCAGTCCGTTTACAGTTATGTAGTTATCCATATAAGGTATTTATTCCGCAGTTATTGGTAACTTTTAAAGAATAACCCACAATAATCAACAAAATAAAACTAGTATTTTCCATTATACTCTGGACTTACTCATCCCTGAGTCTTCAGATAAGCAAACGAGCTCAGAAGAGTCAGCGTGTACTGTTATCCATAAAATACACACTCAAGTTCCGTAGCAAAACTATCTCAATGGGAGGATGGAGGCACTGTAATAAATCTATATTAGCGTGTTAGAAACACGGAATAAATCATGTTTTGCCGATTCTTTCTTTCACGCTTAAATGAGATAATACACTTTTTTGAGTTGTATTTCAGTTTAGTTCCTACAATTATCATCTCATATTCCTCATTCTTCTGGACTAGTGGGCACAAAGTAAAAATGCAACGCATTCGACCAAAACTTGAGGAAAATAAAGTTGGCCTTATCTCACATTTCACTGAGAATCAAGAAGGACAAAGAGTCTTGAAAGCTTCTATGATCTCAAGACAGGTAGGAGTCATCAAATTCAATATGACTCTTTTTGTAATATACATTTTGTTAAGATTTATTACACAGCACATCATATTAAATCGCGTGTGCGCGATTTCAAATATCCTACAGCATCCCTTACACACGCACGCACAAAGAAGTGGGTGGGTCACCTCTTGCCTCTTGTTACTCATTTAATTTAATACACGTCTTGTTGTTTGAAAAAAATTCCCACGATACTGACACAGTTGAAATGAAGTTCAGAGGATTTTAAGTAAATAAACACATCTCATATTAGTACATACAGTTGTTGGTTAGTTTGAAAAGCTAGTTGCACTGAAAACAGAAAATATTTATTTAAACCAATCCTTGGCCTTTGTTTTATTAATTATTATGATTTTGTTAACAATTTATAGTAATAGTAAACCTGAAGCTGCAAAGTACGTTATATAAAAAGCACTATTACTTTCCTCGTTTGCTTGTTCAATCGAATTAATTAATAGCTGCATGAAACTATGAAGTGTGACTATATTTCTTAAACGAGTTTGATTGTTGGAGATACTACATTAAGAACTTGCCATTTTCCTTATCCAGCTTTTTAGCAGCCAATTATTTAAAAATTGTGTAGTTTTGTGAATCTACGATACATCGTACCTCATGCCGTAATGTGGATATGCAAACGTATCGAATTAAATGAAGAATTTATACAAATACAAATACGTAATAATAACAGGTAAACCTTGATTTTCATGTTTTTATACTTTTTATACTTTACTGTTCATCCGTGTGTGTTTGAATGATATGAATATATGAACATGAGTTCAAGTTGAAGGCGAATAGGTATCTCAATCAGAATCAGTTAGAAGAATGTTGAAAAATAAGCATGACCAACAACGAGTCATGCTGAATAAAAATGCGTAGAAAATTTCTAAAGTTTACTCTCACACAGGTTCTTAACATTTTCCTTTTACTTAAATTGATAATAAACTGAAAATGTTTCTTCCTGTAGTTGTGTACAATAATTATTCATCCATCTCCAGAAGTGATATACACGAGCAAAGCTCATTCAGAAAGGAACAACAGCTGCGCCCACCTTTGTCTTTTTCCCAAGTGTGAGTACAACTTTAATAAATTTCCCATGCACTCCGTACTTTTCTCGTGTCATGTCATTCACTTCCCTCATGTGAATTATTACACTCTGGAACTATTTCTTTATATTATAAGTTCCTCAGAGTGTACAATTAAATTATGAACCGCTCTACTTACTCTTCTCTCTGGCATGCTATGAACAACGTACGAATTTAAATGAGAGCTGTAACAGCAAAACATAACTAACCGTAGGGTTCAAAGAGTATAGTGGGGACTCCACTACGACTCCACAGAAAGAAATTAAACTTTGCCTCAAACGCTTTTGCAATTTGTTTCAAAGAAAGCTCCATGAATTACTGATTACTGCACAGTCTTTTACTCATTCGAATCCTTTGACATGTAAAGTATTAATATTTTCACAGAAAACTTTGTGGAAATGTCAAATGGAGTAGGTTAACAATATTTGACTTTGTTGAGAGAAAAATTTTGCATTTGTGAAATGGAATTTGCATATTACTCCAGATTACAAGATTGCTTCACACGAAACAATCCGATTTAGTACAGACCAAAAGTTGGTATTACTCAATACATACATTTATCATGGAGAATTTACCATGAAATATTTCAGTTTACGCTCCCGTGTCAGAAAAAATCTAATTATTGACACAGCCTAACATAACTATCTACTAAACCACAGCACTGATAGTTTAACCATAAAAACTCGCGAAATCTGAGTTCTTGTAATACAACTGTGAATTTGTGTAAACATTAAATTCGTATAAAATAAAGTATGAAATTTTGTTTTTTACACTGGCGAAAACAGGTCATAAAGCCATAAAATAAATCTTATGAGCTAAAGTTCTCCAGAGTTCCAAAACGACTTAAATACTAGTAGTGTCAGAAGATATAATCTTTGAACTAGAAGTGCTCGAATTGCAATGTGGCTGTGACACAATAATTTAATTTTTGCATTTTCAAGTATCGCATTCATTTTAATAATAGAAAGCCTCATTAAAACTGCTTATATGAATCGGGCTTTATACACCTTTTGGTTTTTACATAGTACACAAACACGCTGTGCACATTTTTGGTCTGCGTTGCATGTCTTTGATGAACTTGACTGAATGACTGGAGAACATTAATAAAGAGTAGAGGCAAGTCACGGCCTACTATTTTATTCCCTTCGGTACCTGCCGTGCCACACCTGTCTTTTAATTCACATTTTGCCTTGCTATAATTCAAGAACCAAAACTTGCTTCAACCCCAGGCTTCCCCAAAAGAGAAGATAACACTAAACTTCTCATTGATGCCAATTCGCTTTCATCAGAAATTTTTGCAGATCAGCCATTGAGTCTAACATACGAGTTGTCTGAATCTGAATTCCTGAGTTTTGTAGAGTACCTTGGGAAAATTTCTAAATAGAATTTACTACTTTGGAACACGATATAAATATATTTCTCCTTGTGTCCTCATGAGCAATTGTGTCCTAGAGTTTTAGTGAACGAATAAAATATGCACAAATTAATTTGCCCATTGTTAGCTCGTAATACTATTTCAGGTAACACGCAATGAGACTGTCCCTGTCTACCTTTGAAATCGATAATTTGATTATTATACCTAGGAAGGTTAGAATGAAAATGGATGTGCTCACTCAATACCCAAGTACGGCAATCTCTTGATTATTTCATTTATGATGATCAATGACGAGTGCACAACCTTACTAGGTCTGTGCCTATCGTCTATGCATATGATAGTGACTTTAAGGATGAAATATGCAACGTATATATCCATATTTAGAACTCACGGACACAAAATGGAAGATGTAGTAAAACTTATCTTAATTGCATGTCAATGCGTCCAAATACTGTCACGCATACAAAAATCTTGGAAGTCTGCTACTATTAACTATCAGGAGAAGTGAGTAAAACTGCATTTTATGTTCAACTTATTATGCACCCGATCAATTTTCCTAATGACGCTTCCAATTATCCACCCGGTTCACCGGTTGGGGACTTTGAGCTGACTGGAGCAAGGATACGTACTATGTCGATATAAAATTTATTTTTCATGATATCCTGTTGATGAGTAATGGCTTGAGCTTTCTTCATTCGTTTCGAGACAATTACGAGTTCAAATTACTGTGTATTTTCTGTAGCTGTTGCGCAAAAAGTTACTTTTGATTTGCTACTGTAATTTACGGGACACGTTATCTTATTGATTATACGATCTAGTTACATTAAAATACCACCAAACATTCGTAAACTATTTATAACATAAATGTTAAGAATACTTGATGAATCCAACGAAATATTATTTCAAGATGCTGGAAAGATAATTCGTAAATAATTCCAAACTACAGAATCGCTTATGCTGCCCCACAATTCGAAGCAAGCTCCCACCTGTTTCAGCTGTGGAAAACGCGCAGCTCAAATATTATTATGTCTACACATATAACTGAGTGAAGAAACCTAATTACTCGTATGATGGAATTTTACAGTTCTGCCGTGCATTGGTCAAATCCACCGTTAATTGCAAATGCATAATTACATAATTCTAGTGTAAACTTAAATTTTCAATTTCTTTGTAGTAACATAAAATAAGAACAAATTCATTCATAGAGAAGAAATTACTCGTTAAGAAGGTATCATACTTAACTATTACAAATGCATAATTAGGTATGCGTAGTAGAGCTAATTATAGTACGGATTGGCATTCGTTTATTAGCTACACCCAGTTTGAAGTAGATATTGTTTTTAACTGACATGAATGACGTTTGAGAATAAACTTAAATTGACCTGGACTATATGGCGGAATATGTTTCAAAAGCAAATTGAGATGCTAATTCGTCTAACGAGAGAATAAATTAGAGAGCAGTAGAACCAATAAATTATTCATACTTCAATGATTGCCGTACATCAATGAAAAAGTGTTAGAGCAATTCGTGTACAACATTGATTTTGCTTCACGGGCACTTACTTACTGATGACTTCCAAAAGCCTGAATGCTAAATGTTATCTTCCAGTAAAAGAGGTTCTTTATGTGCATGAATATGCAGGTTATCATAACTTTTCTTTATCTCGCATAATACAAACGAAGGTTAAACTGACAATTCGAGATAAGCTTTTGTAAGTAAATACACACAAAATAATCTATGATTTAGAAATCGGGCGTAAAGGAAATCACCAATATTAAAATAGTGCATCTTCAGTCAGGGCGTGGTTCTTTCATCTTTATCGCTTGCTCGTTGTTCTTATGTATATCATCCCGCATTTGTACATTACATTATATACTTTAGAATGCACGAATTGAAATACATTCTTCAAGTGAACTGCTAACTGCCCCTTGGCATTGACTTTGAGAAAGGACTTTTCGTACCACTGTGTGAATAAAAATTTACCCTGTGGCCGCAACTTTCTGCGCCTGCATCATTGTCAGAGATTTTTATGCATATGCATCATAATAGGCCCTTACCGGTTTTAACAGTTTATGCTGAAGGCTACAGAATTCTATTGTAGTATGAATGAATTAGTGTACAGTTGCTAAAATTTTCATTATTTACTTTGCTGAGAGACACTGCCAATCATCCAGATGGTGCATTCACTCACAGACAGAATATCATATGATACAAACCTATGTAATTGCGTTATTCAAACGGGTATTAACAGGATTGGAACTTTTGAAACGCACATAGACAAACTTTTGACAAAACAATTTGAAATAGTTTAATCTGTCTTATAATTTACTATTTACAGAAGAATGTTCTACTCTAACTCGTACACCTGTGATGACAAATTTTCTACTGTTGGTCTTCTGTTGATTTGGGTTATGATAGATATATTACTAGTATTAAACTAGCAACCAGTTGTGTAATTACTGTTTTCCGCACTATGCGTTCTACTCTTCTACTACACAAAACGACACATATAATCTTACAAAATTCTATGTTCTTGTTGAGTCAGATTACTTCGAAGTACATCTTATGCATTTCCGAGTGAAATCGCACACGCAAAATTCTGCAAGAAAGGCTAAATGTCACAAATCATATAAATTCGATATGTCGTTATCAATGAAATAAGATATTGATTTTGGTATTATCGTCAAGTGATAATTATCATCCTTCGGACATTCAACTTAAAATTAGGTGGATATTTGATCATTCTTATTTACTGAATGTCGTGACATGATTAGATTTACTTTAGTTCTTACACGCATCATGGTCAGAGTGTAATTCACATTATAGACACAGCAAAGCCACACTACTAAAACATGTCATACTAAATCAATAATGAAAAGAAAAGTAAATTAAAGTACCAATAATACATAGCAATCTGCAAATTTAATGATGTGAGAAAGTAATGACTTCCTTAATGGATTTTTGAAAGGAGACAAAACTAAACTCGGGATAAAATGACACGTGAACAGAAATGAATTAACCAATGATATATTATCAAAAGTGTAGGTGTTTTAAAGCCAAAGCATAAAATTAGCATACTCGCTGAGTGAATGAGTTATTTGGATCGGACTAAATATGTGTAATATGTGTGTACTCCGAAATCTCACAGAGAACGAGTCCAAGTTTTAAGTGTCAGTGTGCTTCTGTGCCTCGATGAACGAGCAAGTGTGAATAAAAATAATGGCACAAAAGTAATCTTACTTATTGCTCTCCTTCTCCCACAATGAATGATATTCCAGTAGCACTTCATTATAATATCATTTCAAGTTAAGTGCATATTATAAAAAGAGATTTGAAGTATAATAATCCATCGGCCGTATTTTGGCATCTGTTCAATTAAAACATTTTAAAATTTTTATGCTCACTTTTATTTAACGAGTGAAAACTGTTGGTTTTGCCAACTATTTCGATGCATGTAGTAAAAGTAAATAAAGGCATATACCTATCCATCGCTACCCGTCACAGCCAGTCACAAAATTCATGTTATGTAGGTTGTGTGCCATTAATACACAAAAAGTTCTACACGCTCGAAAATCCAGTTCTAAAATCGTGAGCAAGAAAAGTTCCAAGAATTCCAAGAATGAATTTCAGATCAAAGTTAACTTTCGCCTTTACAGCAATACCTCTTCTTCCATCCTGGTTGGATTTTTTAATTGGACATCACACAAAAACCACTCGTCCTACAAATATTGCATACGCTCGCTAATCATTTGATCCTATAGATGCATTCATTCCACAATAACTTTATTTTTAATGATCACGACTCCAATGAGAATTGACAATTTTCCACCAATATATAAGTGTATATGTACCTCTTTCCATGTGTATTGTAATTTTTTTCCGTGATACCTAACTCATAGTATAACGCCTGCCATGTGTGATTGTACACAAATAATCATCATAATCGGACAATTCTGTCCCCGATAATTCCAATCCATAGAATTAATCTTCAACCACGTATGTATATGCATCACAAACCTTTAATCTATTGTCCACAAAATATTATCATGATAATGTATGAATACAAAGTAACCAAAACAATCAAAGGTATTCTTTACCTTATCAATCCTGTTGACACCGGATCCTCATTGTCCACTCTAAAGACTTATTAATATCTCTGCAAAACCACCCTTCCCACTGAAAGTTCTGTATGCACTGAACAGTTACTAAATAAATCACCGGACGGAACTATACAGAATATAGAAGACGAAAGGAATCAATATCCATGCAAATAAACTTTCTCACTTCACCCCACAGTCACACAATTTACTTTTAATTACTTATCTCTGCATATAACTACTAAATGGTTCATATAGGTATTTCCACAAAGTCTATAGGATGGTTTTAAGAGTAGGAGAGGTATTATTTTAAGTTTCTAACAGGAGAAGGCAAGGATAATTCACACACTAGAGAAGTTCCCAAAGTACGAGAGAGTGAGACGGGACCTTCCTCCAGCTCGCACTCCGACAAACTAAACTCACACCAACTGATCCTCCAGCTTTGCCCATTAAACCTCCACCCTCCTTTAGTTCTGTCTCCCCGTCGTCCCTTCTTCCGCACTACTGCTCCCTTAGATTTCAAAACTTTATACATTTTGTTCCTAGATTTAACAGCATTTCAAACTTGATGAATTCACAATTCGAACATCTTTATAAACTTTACATTTTAAATGGTCCCCTAAAAACCTAACCGGCATCAACCTAGAAAACATGTAGAATAACTGATGACTGGTAAAACCTTTCTAGTAGAAAATACTTTAAAGAAATATCCAATGTTACACACACACAATATCCATAAATAATGGATACATTTCCTAATATACATATACATTATTTAAGTTTCGATTTCCAATCGATTCAAAGTTTTTCTTGTGCGTTTGCTAATTCGCTGATTCCTAACTTTCAACGCGTATAGAAAAGCAATGCTGTTGCACATGTATCCCTAAGCTTTTTTGTAAGACATATCCAAGTGACCATATGAAATATTTAAAGGTGAAAAGGACAGGAAAGCAACAAATAATCAAGTATTTATGTTTTTCTCGATTAACTTTGAATTGCATGACTTTTTGTCAATAATAAAAGACTCGTTATTTTAGGTCAGTAGAACGCATTCTGGACGGATTTTCTGAGGATCCGACTTATTTCTTAATGCTGACCTTACATGAAGGTCAATAAAGGAGTAGGACGAAATTAAATGAATGTTTAAGGAAACTTGGTTAATATTGTTGCATGCAATTTTGTCTCAACAAGTTTATATGCTCAGGGGTCATCTGAGAGCCATCTCTGTCTCACAGTCTGGGTTGTTTACTCATCCACTTTACGCAATTTTAACATTCAAAAAATCTATTTAATGAATCTCTGTTTATCCTCATCTCACACACAAAACTGCCTTCCGGCTTTTCATCCGTGATTCTCATATAATTGAATGTGATAGTTTAGTAGGCTGCTATTTATATATGGAGCAGCTAGCGAGTGACGAAACATAAATTAAGGCAGAAAACGCCCTTTTCTTCACCTTCACCACCAATCGAGCTCATATATATTATTTAAGTGATGAACTGATCTCTAAAAATTATTTTGTATTCAGATTCCAAGATTTTCATAAACGTTCTAACCAGATTTTTTACTGCAAATTCTTCAGTGCTCTTGGGTGTGGGTGGTGATTTGTTTTGCAAGGTAAACACTTAAACACTGTGTATGTAGACGAGTATTTGTTTATTAACTAGGGTTTCATTTAAGTTTTTAATACTGAAGATGACGACGACGCCGACGACTTATTCTCCGGAGAGTCAGAGGAACTTTTCCATTCAGTGGTTCAAGAGTTGGAGTGACTTCCAGAAAGACGACTTTGTGAAGGTTCTCGGTCAGAAACTTGGAGGACTTGTCTCCCCGCCCGTTGTGAATGGACTGGTCAATGGAATGCAGGACCTCAGCGTGTCTTCCTCCGGCAGACCGCCTTCCCTCTTTGCGTGTCAAGTGAGCTTCCCTTATGACCTCTGCAGTTTACCAATATCTTCATTTTATGCTGTTGTACTTTTACAGGTCAAACTGTTCAGCGAATGGTGGGACACTTGGCCAGAAGCAGACAAGACCAAAATGACGGAGCTGTTGAAAGAAGCAGATCCCAAGTTTTGGGAAACTGTGGAAGCTGAAATTAGTGGAACTCGTGTGGAGCTTAATGAAGATTTTATGATTGTAACAGTAACTGAAGATGCCAATGGGGAGAGTGGGGAAAGTACCAATAATGACGTTGGAAGTGGAGACGCTCCTCTTCCTGCACCTGTGTTTAAGGTCAAGCAAATTGTGACTGGAAGTTCGTTTGTGTCTAATAATAGACCTGGAACTAATGATGATGAAGATAATGGGAACACTGAAGAAGAACCGGGTGAAGATGTTTCACCGGAAAATGAACCATCAAAAAATGGTGAAAGTGTTCATGATGATCGTCGACAAGAATCTCCTGAGTCTCCTGTTGCAACTGAAATCTGAAGTGCTACTACCTTTTTCAACGAATCTTTATGTAAAGACAATTCTTGAATGTTTAGGTTCACTGACAATCCACCAAGTTGTAGAGAAACAATGCCGCATAACCAATAACCAGAATTATCTCTAAGTCTAACTCGGTAGATTAGTAAAATAGGTACAACCGTACGATGTACACCACCAATAACTCACGAACAATTCCAAGTATTCTTGCATTTATCATGTAGAGTAGAACGTGTTGATCACACAGGTTTATAAAACGTGTCAAATTATCCATGAGTCTAGTTATACTTATAATTGTGAAGAAAATATAAGAGAAAAGACTGAGATGTTTAGTCGTGAAGGCACATTTCATGTGTATGATGTGAAATGTAAAAGTGTAACTACGAATTAGTACGAATGTCATTCCAAAAAATCACCATCAGTCATTCCAAAGTGATCAAATGTAGATCTGATTATAACGAGAATTATTCTGTTGTTCATATGTGACGGGTTTGTTATTTTTAAGTTATTAACGCACGATGCAGGTAAGCAAAATGGTAGTTCTTTGGATCCCAACTACTTGTTCAAGTTTCATTATAGTAGAATATTATTATATAACCACGTAAGATTCATAGTTTGTTACGGTCAAGTTGATAATAAAGAGTCTGTACACCACACAATCTGATAATATTTTTGTTGTTATTGCTCTCTTAATTGGTAGAACAAACTTTCATACGAACCAATAGTAGCAGTACCAGTTGTTAAGTTATATTTGTTTTGATTTAAATTCTTCGTAGATTCCAGACTTTCCAGATTAGATTCTACCCAAAGCCTTCAGCCTAGAGACAAGTTCGTCTACATCTTGTACCTTCGCTCCGGCTTCCCGAACAGGGGGATCCTCAACAGAGACGACCTAATTAATAAATAAAAAGGTCAACGCACAGGTCCTAGAACATTTAAGTCTTCGTCAAGGGTCGATCAACAGCTACTCACCTGAATTCTAGGCGAAAGGTCGACACCAAGGTCTGCCGCAGTTTTCTTATCCAATGGCTTTTTCTTAGCTTTCATAATATTTGGAAGTGTGGCATATCGTGGTTCATTAAGACGTAAATCAGCCGAAATTACAGCTGGAACTTTCACCTTAATTGTTTCTAAACCTCCATCAATTTCTCTTGTAACTACCAAATTACCCCCGTCTTTCTCTATCTGCGATATAACAAGATCATAAAATGTTATTTAACCACTCAATATTCCCCTCCAATGGACAAAACAGAATATAAATTCTCTTCCCAACCTTTGATGCAAAAACCGCTTGCGGCCAATCCAAGAAAGCAGCAGTCATCTGTGCCGTTTGATTGCAATCATCATCAATCGCCTGAACACAAAATGAAAATTCCGCATTACTATTCGCCTTAGACTAATCAATCAATAACTAAAAACTCACTTGTTTTCCTAGAATAACAATATCAGCCTTCTGATCTGTAGCGAGTTTGGCCAAAATCTTGGCGATGTGGATTGGCTGCACAGCTTCGTACTGTGCCAAAGGGATCTCAACATGAATAGCTTTATCAGCACCCATAGCCATCGCTGTCCTTAAGGTCTCCGCACACTGCGCAGGGCCACACGACACTGCGATGATTTCAGACACCAAATTCTTCTCTTTCATCCTCACAGCCTCCTCCACGGCGATTTCGTCAAACGGATTCATCGAATGTTTCACCCCTTCCGTCACCACTCCCGTCTTGTCCGGCTTCACTCGGACCTACAAAAACCCATCTCAACGTTAATATAAATTTTCCTTTTAATTCTACACAAAATATTCGAATTTTAAAGGTTTTGGTTATGAATTATGAGTGACAGTTTTGGCCCTTACTCTGACAGCATAGTCAATCACACGTTTACAGCCGACCAGTGCCCGAAGAGCCATGTTGAGTAGACTTAAAGTTTAAGGTTGACACAATTGACTAAAGTTTTGAATAAATAGTGGAGTTTGGTATTAATGTGATATTATCGGTCTGACTGGGTACAAAGGTGACGGGGTGACGTATGGAGTGAACATCGAGACAAGTCAATGGGGAGAAGTGACACTGAACAAAGTAACTTGGTTTCATGGGCTTCATGCATCTCGAGACAGCAGCAGCAGGTTCTATTCGATTCAAGAGTTCATTGAGATTAAAGTAGTTTAAAGTTTTAAATGTTAAAATCCTATTTAGTGAAATATGTAAGTAACGCTGCTTTCTTTTGTGTTATCAATACAAAAGTATGTTTGGTGTTTTTATGGCATCGAGAGTCGAGAGAAACTTTTAATTTTGAAGAGAGAAAGAGTCTTCAGAAACTACACAACATATTTTATAGTACAGAGTAGTTAAGAGTAGTGGGTACTTAAACAAAAATGTTGTGCAAACAATGCTATTTAAATCATAATAATTTGTTTAATTCTATGTGAATAATGAATGTGAATGGATGTCTGATGATATGAGAGACAAGTTATATATCCCAGTGCCTGCGTGGCTTTCAAGGTTAACATTATACATACGATAATCATGCTTAACAACACACACTCGTACACTAAACTTTCGGTATATAACGCGTTTACATAAAGATACTGGATCAAAGGAAAGATATCCCACACAATCAGTACTTCACACTAGCTATGTCTTCTTGACTGTCTCGGCATAATAATTTGGATGGAGATCCTCACTGACCCATTCAGATTTTAGACCGGTTCAATTGCAGACGTCAAAACGTGATCACAGGATCATTATTAAATAAAACTGAAAACTGTATTTGTTTTCTAAGTGGTAATTGCTCAAAAATGGCTCTTCCTGGAATCAACAAATGGACTAATAGAGTCGCTCTTGTAACTGGCTCGAGTTGTGGAATTGGTGCAGCAATTAGCAGAACTTTTGTAAAACATGGAATCAAAGTGGTCGGGTGTGCGAGGAATAAGAACAAGATTGATGTCAGTAAATAACTATCCTAATCACATTGGAATTTTATTGTGGTTTACTGTCTTTTGAATTTATTTTACAGGATTTAGCAAACGAGTTGGAGCAATTAGGATATCCTGGAAAGCTTTACAGCTACAAATGCGATGTCTCGAAGGAGAATGAAGTAGAGGAAATGTTCAAGTGGATCACTGACAATTTGGGAGGAATTGATATTTGTGTTAATAATGCAGGATTTAGCTACACAGATACGCTTTTGGGTAAACCATAGTTTATCAATTGCTGTAAATTAATTTTGAATTCAAAACCGTGAAATTCTTCTGCAGACATTTCTGTGGAGAAGATGAGAGAGATGATGGATGTCAATGTGGTGGGACTCATTTCTTGCACCAGCAAGGCGATCAAATCAATGAGATCTCGTGGTGTGGATGATGGACATATCTTCTTTCTAAATAGGTAATTATCAACAGAGCGTTAGCTTATGCGAATTATTTACAATGTTTTGAGGTATTGGAATCTAATTTTTGAACAGCATGTCGGGTCACCGGCTAACTGGAATTCTAAACTTCTACGCTGCCACGAAATTTGCTGTAACTGCCATCACAGAAGGATTTCGACGAGAACTCGTGGCAGCAAACACTAAAATCCGCGTGACCGTGCGCTTGATAATTATTAATTCTGTCCTAATATACTTTTTCTAAACATTCTTATTATGTAGGCTGTAAGTCCGGGATTGACACAATCCGAGTTTATTCCGAGAGCTTTTGGAAGCAAAGAGGCGGGTGACAGTTTGTACCAGCGAGCTCCAGCCGTTATGAAGCCTCAGGATATTGCAGATATCATCATCTTCGCACTTTCAGCTCCACCAAATGTTCAGGTACGAAAATTCATCTAGAACCCGAACACACTATTGAATATAAAAAAATGTATTCACCATCCTCACTAAATATGTTCAGGTCCACGATGTTCTTGTCAGACCCACTGGAGATCCTGTCTAGTTTGTATTGTAAATGGGAGTGTTGGAACCATGTTTCTATCAGAACACTCCTCTATCCAGGATTTGTGTTGTTGAGGTTAATTAAACGAGTCTGATTCGTACTAACTTGTATTTCATTATTCCAAAGTGTTAAGTGCAATTCATCTGTAAACTGTAGGGCCGTGCCTTTATGAGGTAGGTTTGGTTCATATTTCATGTATAAGGAAAAATGCTACACACCTGAATAGTACTGGCTTTTTCTTTCTCTTCAATTAATGCATAAATAAATACTACTTGGATCGCAACATCCATTTGCCAAGCCTTCATCTTCATACGAGTCACAAGTGGCTGGGAAGTTGAAAAGGATGAAATTGCGAACCCGCAGTTTGTGGTGGTAAGGCATCAACTCAGTATCTGCGAAGAATTCAATCGTAGACCGATACAGGTGAATCTGGTACATGGTCCATGTTTCCCACATACACACCCAACGGGATAGTCAAACCCAATGTGAAGTACATGCAGCTGGGTTTTAGGATTCAGTTCATTAGTACATAACTGATTTGCACCAGGCTAGCCATAATACCATTTACTTAAAAGTAAAGTAGAGGTTTGAAGTCTTATAAATTCCAAAATGGCTCTTCCTGGAATCAACAATTGGGCTAATAGAGTTGCGCTTGTTACGGGTGCAAGTGTTGGCATTGGTGCGGCCATCACTAAAACTTTTGTGAAGCATGGAATCAAAGTTGTTGGATGTGCGAGGAATAAGGACAGGATTGATGTAAGTGAAAGTGCATCGAAGACATTCATTTGTAATCAACCTATTTATCCTAGAAACACATTTAAATCTTTTAGGCTATAGCAGAAGAAGTAAAGCAACTCGGCTACCCTGGAACGCTTTACAGTTACAAATGTGATGTTTCGAAGGAAAATGAGATTGAAGAGATGTTCCAGTGGATTACTGAAAACTTGGGAGGAGTTGATATATGCGTCAGTAATGCTGGAATTGGCTACAGGGAACCTCTTTTGGGTACGAATTGTCCTTCCAATTGAGAATCCATATGGGTATTATGATTTTATGATTAATTCAACAACCCATACGTTATAAGTTATAACCTCTTCAGAAATCTCGGTGGAGAAGATGAGAGAGATGCTGGATGTCAATGTGGTAGCACTAACTTCCTGCACCAGCAAGGCGATCAAATCAATGAGATCTCGTGGTGTGGACGATGGACATATTTTCTTCCTCAGCAGGTAACTAGTAATCAAGCAATCTGAGGCGTACAAAGTAAACCTAAAGCCCTTTTCTATTGTACTGAAAGTATGGCCGGTCATCGATTAACAGGATCGCTCAACTTCTACGCTGCCACGAAGTTCGCAGTGAAAGCCCTCACTGAAGGGTTCCGAAGAGAACTTGTGGCTGCTAATACCAAAATAAGAGTGACTGTAAGCTTCCTTTTCATTTACATAAAATAGTTTTTAAGTGACATGATATCCAGTGTTTGTCCTTGAACCGAAAGGCTGTGAGTCCAGGGATGACAGAAACTGAGTTTGCTCCAAGAGGATTTGGGAATAAAGAAGAGGGAGAAGCTTTGTACAAGCGAGCTCAAGGAATCATGCAAGCTCAGGACATTGCAGACATTGTTCTCTTCACACTTTCTGCTCCACCAAATGTCCAGGTAGTCTATTTTACAGTCAATAGTCAGCACAATGATTTCATGCGTGACAAAACAACTCACACATCCCCTCTTAATATTTTAAGGTCCATGATGTTCTTGTTAGACCAACTGGAGACCCCAGGTAATATTTTGTTAAACAAGTCTGCGACGGTAACAACCAAAACACTGGGTGATGTGGAAATAAATGAATATAATATTTAAAGACTCAAAGCTCATTTAACTGTTTAGACATTTTATTGCATATGTAATTCTGATGTTGCTGTCTCAATGCTCAACTAATGAAATTCATACATATGCCTTATTATTATTGTAAGAATTATTGAAAGATCATTTAAAATATTTTATAGCAAGTAATGTCAGAATTCAGCCTTCATGAAGAATGGCAGTAATTTTTCTAAAGGATATATAATTACTCTGTTGTGTGAGTTTTTTCCAGCAAGCAAAGTAAAAGAAACGAAAGGATTTCATGGATATAAGTGGGCACCCAACTGTGAACAGATGGATTAATGATAACCTTGACATCAAGCTTTCAAGGTTGCCTAAAAGTTACCAAATGGAAAACTTAACCACTCACACGATGTTTCAAAGACCAGTCAACATCGTCAGCCATCAGTAAACCACTGGGCACTAGCCACAATTAAGCTGCTGCAAATAGACAACATATTGTATGTCTGCTGCATACAGCAAAGGACTAGACTAGACAGTTAGACAGCATTCGCATTAACGCATCACCACGATTGTATAGATTAATTTTATACATTGCAAAATTTGCTCAAATCTACAAGAAACTGATAATTCATATTATTTCTTTAATAATGGCTCTCGAAGGAATTAAAAGGTGGGTTAACCGAGTAGCACTAGTTACAGGAGCAAGTGTTGGAATAGGTGCAGAAATCTGTAGAAAATTTGCGCAAATGGGATTACAGTCATCGGTTGTGCAAGGAACAAAGCCAAAATGGATGTAAGCCACCTGAATAAAATAAAATCTTAGGTTGTTTAATTATAGTAACATTAATCACACTTTTTTCGTAGGAATTGGCAAACGAGTTCCAGGAGTTAGGTTATTCTGGGGTGCTGCACCCATTCCAATGCGACCTCTCCAAAGACAACGATATCGAGGAAATGTTTAAGTGGATTTATGAAAATCACGGTGGGGTTGATATCTGTGTGAACAACGCTGCGTTTGCGTACAAAGATTCTCTCATGGGTTCGAAGTGTTTATGTATCAAATTGGTCCTAAAATTCATGTTAAGTTTAAATTAACAAAGCCTGATGCTTCTTGCAGATATCACTCCTGCACAGATGAGAGAAATGCTCGCTGTAAATATCGTGGCTTTAGTTTCATGCACCAGTAAAGCTGTCAGATCCATGCGAGACCGCGGAGTTGATGATGGACATATTTTTCTCATCAATAGGTATACGTTTAGCATAAATTGGCAGTTATACAAGCATTTAATACATCAGAACTAAATGGGGATTAGTATGTCTGGACATCGCCTTACCGGTGTACTTAACTTCTACTGTTCCACGAAATTCGCAGTCACTGGTCTTACAGAAGGTTTTAGAAGAGAACTCGTTGCAGCTAAAACTCGTATAAGAATAACTGTAAGTTGCTTTCTTATCAGTTTTACAAATTGGTTTTATTTTCCCTGTACCAAAAGTTAACAGTGAATTGTGTCTTGATAATATCCTGTACATTTTAAACAGTCAGTTAGTCCAGGAATCGTGGACAGTGAGTTCTTGACCAGAACCTTTGGAAATAAAGAAGATGTACGGGCAATATACGATCGAGCTCCGGAAGTAATGCAGTCTCAAAATATTGCTGACATTGTTCTATTTGCCTTATCCACACCACCAAATGTCCAGGTAGAAATAATTTTAAACATAAGTGAAACTAGTTGCACAGTCAGTGTGAGTGCTATAAATGATTATGCATATCTATTTTGTGATGAAGGTTCACGATGTTTTGGTTCGTCCTACTGGTGATCCCAATTAACATCTGGATGTCTTCCTGCGAGATTACGAGATTACGTTTTTATGACTTGCTACAACCTTTGAATACAAATTACATTTTAAAGACCTAAATTATAAATTATTTGAAGCATTATAAGGATATCAGAAGTACTACAACTAAAATTGAACAGTCCACATGTGTCGTTGAAACTCAAATTAATTAAAAGTAATTTTAGAGATAAATGAATGACGTTGTTTAGGATAGGAATAACTTAAAGTTATCGAGATGCACCGTGGGTTATTGTTCTTTAAGTTCTTTCTAGTTGAGACTTTATGCACTTCAGATATCGTGATCCGTGATATAATATAAAGGATGGATAGAATATACATAATGTGTAATACTACATTTCACTTTTGTCACTTTTTCTTGCTCTTCTTTTTCTTTTTTTCAGACTTTGTCGTTGTGTCTGAAGAGGAAGAAGGGTCACGACCCCTATCATGACCAGCAGGTCCTTGCTTGCTTCGCTTGCGAGCTTCACTGAACTGGCTGTAATTTGACGAGCGTTTGGATTCGTCCTTGTTCTTCTTGTCTTTCTTATCCTTCTTGTCCTTCTTAGATTTCTTGCTCTGTTTCTTGTCTTTCTTGTCCGCTTCAGTTCTTTCGGTTTCATTCATGATTACTACATCATTTTGGTTCACATCTTTTGGTAATTTTAGGGGATCCTTGCGACTTTCTCCATCTTTCTTATCCTTCTTGTCCTTCTTAGATTTCTTGGTCTGTTTCTTGTCTTTCTTGTCCGGTTCAGCTCTTTCGGTTTCATTCATGATTACTACATCATTTTGGTTCATATCTTTTGGTAGTTTTAGGGGATCCTTGCGACTTTCTCCATCTTTCTTATCCTTCGCTTTCTTGGCTTTCTTATCCTTATTGTCCTTCTTCTCGTCTGTCTTATTTTTCTTGTCCTGTTGAGTCTTTTCGGTTTCATTCACCATTACTGTATCAGTTAGGTTTGTATCTTTTGGTATTTCATGGGTCAATCCATTGGGATCCTTGCCTTTTTTGTCTTTCTTATGTTTCTTGTCTTTCTTATCCTTCTTCTCGCCTTTCTTGTCCTTCTTGTTCTTCTTCTCGTCTTTCTTATTTTTCTTGTCCTGCTGAGCTCCTTCGGCTTCATTGCTAATTACTACATCATTCCGGTTTATATCTCTTGGTAGTTCTTGGTGCAATTCGGAGGGATCCGTGTGACTTCCTTGATCTTTCTTTTCCTTCTTCTCGACTTTCTTACCATTCTTGTACTGCTGAGTTCCTTCGGATTCATTGACGATTACTGTGTCAAGGTTTATATCTCTTGGCAGTCCATGGTACAATCCGTGGGAATCCATTCCTTGGCTCAACTTCCGTTGTTGGGAGCTCCTCATCGGGTCATGATTTCCACGTAGAATGTCATGCATTTCAATATAGTTTTCGGTGTGGTACGGATCTGTCAGTCCAATATTTCCAGGGTACCTCAATACTAGTTCCGATGAACAACTGAGTGTATTCATGAACCCAATTAAACTCATGGCACTTTGGAATAAAAGCAGAAACGCCACAAGCCATAAAAGACCAAAAAGTATCGATGTGTGGTACGCTGTCATCCATCCAAATATTGTTATAAGAATGAATTCTACGAATCCTATGGCCAACCAGAAACTGCAGGCTTCATAGGTCTCCTGGAATTGAATGTTTAAAATTGGTTAGATACAGTGAAGTCTTTGCATCCAAAATATTTTAAAAGTAGGTGCATGTTCATCTTACCAAAAAGGCAACAGTGAGTAACATAATTGATGAGTATCCATGTAAAACGATGTACGTCAGAATGTAGCTCCTCACTGCATGCGTATGATTCACTGTCAGATCCTCCGTAGATAAGTAGAACACTCCTTTATACAAGTAGCTGACTCTGGCATATAACATAACAGCAAACAGGGCGAAGCAAATTATCTTAAAATAGAAAATATTTTAGTTTCCTGAGGCATTCAGCAGCATCATTGCACATTAATGAACATTTCGACGAATGAGTATCTGTCTTACAAGATTCACTCCCGCAATTGTGTACACCTCAATAATTGGAGTGAGATTTGGACCTGTTAATCTGTATTGGACTAGCACAGTATTTATCTCGTCAACTCCGGCAGACATTTTACGCAGAAACTTCTGTTCCCCGTGAGGTGGTTGTGGAGGGCCAGGGCCATGATGGCCTTGGGGATGACTGGCCCCGGACCCTCGCGCGGACCTGCGGTGTTCAGCTTCAGGCATCCTTTGCTTTATCAGGAGAAAGTAGTGGACTTTACAATAAAACTCTTCTATTCTAGCTTCCCAATTTTCTATGAAGGTTGGAATGCTTTCGTTTCCATGATTTATTGGCAATCATCAGTAACTATTGTGTTTAGACGAGGGCAACCTAGCGAATTCCATAGGATGATCTCAATCTTGGCCTTGAATAGACCAAGGGGAGGCAAACAACTTCATTCTGATACGTTGTGATTGCGCCAAAGTATTTAAGATAATGTTGGCATACAGCGATCCATCGTTAAATCTCCTGCCAGACCCCATTACATCCCCCGAAGACACTCAATACACTGTCATCGATAAGGATGTGTCTATATGGGGAAGAAATGCAGAAGAAACGAAAATGATTTTTGAGGAAGCCAACTTCGTACCGTCGCACGGAGATGTCATTCTCTTCGGGAACTATCATCCAGGAACCTGTGAGAAAGTCATTAAGGATGAAAGTCAGGATCCTAAAAACCCTCTTCCTCGAGATCATTCCGACTTCGGGTTTGTTGCGAACCTCCCAAAGGTGCAGAGAAAAGCTGACTACCTCAATGTTAACGATGAGTGGCACGATCGTTTCGTCTATTCTGATGGCCCGTTTACATCGGTACGACTTTTTCCGTATTCTTTAAGAGATGTTATAGCAATCGATTAATCCTAAACCTTTAACCTTAGGTAGCAGAACAAAGGCTGAGTTTTTCTGCTTATCTTCGAGAGCAAGGAATATTATCCACTATAGCGGACTTCATTGTGAATCTGGAAGAAGTTACGCCTGAAGACAGACCAGCGACAGATGAGTTGATGGAGCACTTCTTAGCTCATGCAGGTTACACGGCTCATCTTGAAGCAAAGCAGCGTCGAGATGAACTTAAAGAGTCCCAGGAAGCGGAAAAGGCTGATCTCTTGAACAGAGTAAGTCAGCCATCTAATATCACGAACCCTGCATACAATTTTTTCCAGACGTTCACACTTCTATATACTCTATCCTAACCAGATTAACGCCTTAATACTAGAAAAAGTCGATTTGAAAACCCAACTAGACGAGTACGAATTCCCCTGTCCATCGTATGACTCCTTGAATCCTGATGTGTACTTGAGTCTTCAGATAGAAGAGCCTTATGAAAACTTCCAAGCTAGATTTTGGCAAGGATCGAAGATTACTTATTTTACTGAGGCTGATAATCCTCTTAACGCATTACTGAAACCGAAAGACACAGATGGTAAGGGTTCTAATAAAAGCAGCAAGAACAAAAGCAAAGACAAGAAGAAAGATAAGAGTAAAGACAAGAAGAAAGATAAGAGTAAAGACAAAAAAGATAAGAGTAAAGATAAAAGCAAAGACAAAAAGGACAAGAGCAAAGAGAAAGGAAACAAGAAAAGCAAAGACAAGAAGAAGAAGTAATTTCTATAATTTCATGAATTATCAATTTCGTAACAACAATAAATTGCATTCTACTACAAGCAAATTAAACAGCGATTTATCCAACACGGTTTTCTACAATAATCATAAAGCCATCAGACATGCATACTCTATCCTCGTGGTCTCGGCTTGCCCCAAACTCACTCTATATTAACTTTTGTTGTTGGATCAACAAGCGGTTCGCAAAAGAGCGCCAAAGCGCCCCGTCTTCCACAGTCCGTCAACAACAGCTCTGCACACAGCGCGTTGGGTTTCTCCGGGAGTGTTCAGGTCACACAGGTCAGTTGCTGTTAGACGGGTCACTGGAAGAACAACGTTTTTTGTGTTTGTGGTTGTGCAGTGAGCAGTGAGGTTGAGTGAGGTGATTTGTTCGTTGTATGTAAAGGTTTGTGGCAGAGTGATGATGGGATCGCGGAGGAGGAAGGAGGACGTGGAGGAGGAGAGGCATCTCTATGCTGCTGGAAAGGACGCTACTGTTGAGGTCACTGTGAAGATCAAGAAGAGGCGCTCTCCACGCCCACTTGAGGAAGATCCTGTGAAAGATGTCTCCGACAGAAACTTCCGCAAAGGTGAACATGGGATTTTTAAAATAAAAGCTAACCTATGCTGTTCTGTAGGTTTTAAGTTTTAATATTGGGTTGGTCTGTGGACAGGATCGTGGGGTGACCTTTTGTCACAACACAGGGAGGTGGAGTTGAAAAAAGCTGCAGAAAAGTACTCACGTGAACATATGCGTCAGAAAAGGGAACTGAAGTGTCCGGAAGGAAGGAAGGCACCGGGTGGAGCGTGTCATATGATTCCTATTACGGAGGATTTGTACATGGAGACTCATACTCATTTAAAAAGTGACGGACATGGAAGAAGATTTACTGAGAAGCACGGGTATAAGAAGGATGTTCAGCACTATCGAAGCCCAGAAGAGATTAATAAGGAAATGGAAAATGAAAAATTGAAATTGGAAATTGAATTGTTAAAGAGAGAAGTGGAAAAGGTTAAGTTGATGCAGAAGGAAAATTTACAATTGAAAAAGAGGGTTAAATCTGCAGCTCCAGTCTCACCTGGATTTATTCGACCAGGAAAGTATGGATCCAAGTTGAGGACTGTAGAGAAATCAGCGTCTGCTGCAGCTGCTACTACTTTTATGTCTAAGGAAAAGAAGTTGCATCCAGATGAGGAGAAGCAACTAAGGTCAAGATCTGTCTCGCCTGTTATTCTGAAAGAAAGCAAAGGGACCAGTACTACTAATATTAACATGGGCAGGAAATCTGAAATTACTCAAACAGATGGGCGAAATACTCAATCGGCAGAAAAACCAACGAAACTTGAACAAAGGAATGTTCGTTTGGAGCAGTTAGAGCTGGAAAATTTGGCATTGAAACGAGAGGCGCATCGAGTTTACATGGATTTACAGAAAGCAGAAAAAGATCATCATGATAGCATTGAGACTATGAAGGAACTGTACAAAACAGCAGAATCTCTTAAAAACGAAAACCAACAGTTGATGGTTAAACAAGAGGAACAACAAATTATCCATGAAAGATTAATGGCAGCTGTCAGTGAAAATCAGGAACTCAAGAAATTTTTGCAGACAGCAGTTTCTAGTATAGAGAACTCAGCTGAGAAGGAGAATGAATTAGCGCATATTCGAAATGTTATTGAGTAAGATTGGTTGGAATTTGGAAATCTTGCTCTCTTTAGGTATTTTATTTTACTTGTTTCTTTTTCTCTAGGGAAGTGAAATCGACGATTGAAAGCGAAATGCAGGAAATAAACCATAACCAGTCTTCTTTGTCCTTCTACGAAAAACCTGAAACAATCCGGGGATTTCAATTCAACGTTTCTGAACGCGAATCTGCACTTTTGAATGACACCAATTCAAGTGAGATTCAAAGAATTCTTGCGTCTTTGGATAGAGAAGTTGTGGAAGAAGAACAAAACGAACAAGCAGCTGGGTATTGAATTCGTAACATGCTTTGACAAATTATAAACGGCGAAATAGTA
>JAQGAB010000677.1:0-23284 GCA_034696565.1 Isotomurus graminis | reverse complement strand
ACTTCAATTCGTGGGGGTCAAATTGAGACGGCATACGAAGATGCAGACTGGGGTTGAGAATTTGGGATTTGGGAACGCAAAAATGTGTAAACGACTTTTTCACACTTGCAGTTTACGGATGGATTGGGTAATAATGTTGGGTTAGAGTTGATTTGGGACAGTTTAAGAATCAATGATTTTAAAGGAATGAAGGAAGTGGAGAAGTAGCAATCACAGGAAGCTGTAAACTTTAAGTTGGTCTTTTGATATAATGGGATACTAATAACGTGTACGTTTTCACAAGGAGGACTGATGCAGATTTGCAGAAGAATATGAGACTATGAGACTTGACTTCAAGAAAGTCAAGAATGAGGCAAAGCGAAACACACACGCAGTGTTAGTGATAGAAAGGGGTAATTGGTATTTCACCAAGTGAAGTCTAAGAAGTGAAATCTACGACTGAACTCAACTTCTGTTGGATGGAAGGTTTAACAAAACCGAATCGGGTGAAAGACGTGAGACTCCTCGTCACAGCTTTATCAACCAGGGAAACTATCATCCGAGTGGTGAAGCTTCCTCCAACTTTCAGCTTTGAAGAATCTTGTCGGTTGGCTGGTTATTTTGTTTGATAATGCTCGTATGGTGTCATATGAAATGATTACTTCAAAATGCTCAAGAAGAGAAAGCAAGAACCACAAAAGAAATTCTTTGAAGGGCAGAATGACACACACTTCAATAATCTGTTTAAGGCCAAGGATTTCGTCACTTGGGTTATTATGCATTCCCTACCACTGCGAAAATAGCATTCATGAGAAACTTTGATAAGGCCAATTACAGTTTGTACGAAAATAGCAAAAGAAAGTCATTGGATTCCATATCTTCCTTAAATTGAATTGGAAAGCATTGTCATTCTGTCACTCAAGCTCGAGATGAATGCTCGGGATGATATGTGTCACCTGTGGTTATACTTGTCGCCTCATGTACGAAGATTAAACTAACTCAAGGAAACAAACTACTTGGCCACAAGAATTCCGTGTCAATTCTTTGATCAGCCAATACCGAATCGTAAATCGCAATTGAATGAAAGTGATTTTAAGCCAAGGTCATACACAGAGGGATTTCTTTCAATTAGATAATTTGATTTCACACTACAGTGATAGAACAGGAAAGAAGGGTTTGGCAAAGATTCAGTCACCTCTTTGTGTCTATCTTGGACGCAGTCAAGCGAGATTTCCTAAAGAGTCCCGAGTGTATCGTTGTTACAGAGTTGGAAATATCTTCATGACACAGTGCCAAATGCTATCTGGAGTTTATGTCATGGATTTTGAAACTTTTTTTGGCTGATCCACGTGTAGAAATTGAATAGGTGAATGCTTCAGGATAAAGATGTGGCTAAATCGGTTGATACATAAGACGGGAACAAATGCTTATCATTCGATCATTTTTTTCATCATTCAATTTTATTTCTTAAGTTTGCTTTGTGTATTGAGTGAAAATTACAACGAAGTTTTTTGGCCATCAGTTAGGATAATCAGAACAGAGTGAATGCCTACGGATTTTTAAGTGAGCTTTAGTTAGTAAGTGCGGATAATAAAGTTGAGGAACATCGATTGTTGAGTCACACGACTGCCACGAGTCCGAATTGCTTCATTCCAATTCAGAACATTAAATTGGGAAACATTATGACGTATGTACTTATTGCTACTACCTTCATATGAGACATTCAACGTGTTCACGTAATGAAGGTCAAGGTACAGGAATTACCCACTCAATATTCTAATACTCTACTGAGCTGCTCCACATAAAAATTCTCATGGGAATTTTTCACTCTCAAGAGGATGCGAAAATTTCACACCATATAAATGTGACCATCTTGCGTAACTGGACAATCAAAGTCTGATCCGTCTGAACTCAGAACTTTTATTGGCAAATAGAAACACAAAAATAGTAAAAGACCATTACAACATAATTTCCAGCCGTAATCGTCCACACCCCTCGTAATTTATACACACTGACTTAGGATCTATGTTGTAAGTTATTTATTGTATTAAAACTGTTTCTTTCGAAATAAATCACCGTTCTAACAAGAATCAGGGACGCAATTACACTTCATGATTTCGTTTTCATCGTAAAGAACTAAGACTATGATTAGCCACACTGCACTCGTTTGATTATACATTCCACGATCTTAAATAGACTTTGAACTAAGGCATAGTATTGCTGTTACAATGACATTCTATTCTACTACAGCCGGAGTCAAAGTACACCTTAATTTCTAAACGCTGATACTTAGTAAATGACATTACATTGATGATCTTTCTTGAAACAAATAAATAGAAATGAAGTAAACTCGAATATTCCTAATTCCGAGAAATTATAAATTTATTTACAGGCCTGAATCGTGTCTTGAAATAACAGCACAAATAAGATCGTTATAATGTTATACACCATTCAGCATTCCCTATTTCAATTCGATTGAATTTTGCGGATTGATTAAGCTGGCAACTGGAGCTTCTTGCCTTTTAAGACTGAAACAATCACACGAACCATCAATTATCTCTCCGGGAATCCAGTAAAATAAAGTTCAGCTAAAAGTAATCCTTACCTTTGGTAACGTATAAATAGAAGAAATCACAATAGAGAATTGTCTGTACGATTCCAGCGAAGATAGCAATGAGGTCATAGTACGATTCATCAACATATCGGTAGATCCAATTCAAAATATACAGAACTGCAAAAAGCACCACACCCAAAATTTATCACCCTCTTATCAATATTATGCCACTTCTAATCCTCATAAATAATAACTATCCCTGATCACGTACGTCTGTAAGAGCCAAGAGCAAATAAGTAATGACTTGTGACCGTTTCGGCTTCGCCTGTTTTTGACACCATAAACAGTTGGGGAAGAATGGCAACCGCTTCCAAGTAAATACTCCACGTCCACGTTATCTGTAGGTTTAAAGGATAATCCAGTAAACTGAATTCTTGCAAACATGCATTCCCATTTCCCATATTAAACAAACATTATTCTGTCAATAACATCTCCCTACCTCCATGAAAGAAAATTCGTGATTGATGACAAGAGCCGCAAGCGTCACAGGGAGAAGAAGGAATTCAATCCTAAAAATGACAACAAACCATTAAAAATCCAAACTCCTCAATACTTAATAAACCGGATTCGATTAAGTACTCACCTGAAAGAGTCGTGGTTGGAATCATACGTGGCCTTAAACTTGACATACATCAAGTACAACGTGGCATAACTTGCCCCAATGAAAAACACCTTCATCACGGTGTTATACATGCTCACGAAGTTCGTGAAAAGGTCCAAGTACCGCGCCGTGTAGGTTAAGGCAAAGAGCAACTGCGACTTCCCACTGATACCTGCAACAATAACAAAATCCCACTTACAATCCACAACCACACCCCCCAACCTCTCAAACAACTCAAATCTTACCCGAACAACTCCTTGTCTTCCATATCTTCAGGAGCAGAATAATAATCGCCAGCAAATGAGCCAAGTCCCCAGACAATCGAAAGATATTCATCATGAATGATTCTTCCTCCTCCCACTCCGATGTTAATTACAGCCTTAATTCCCTTTCCGTTCTATCCACTTAACACAAGTTCATTAAACTTGTCCAACAAGCCTCTGCAAATCTCCAATCTCCAGCGCGGATCCTCTGACTTCTGACAGCCAGTATAGTAGTAACAGCAGCAGCAGCCGAACAACGAGTGACACTGACTGTGTGTGTGTGTGTGTGCAACAAGCGGTGGGGGTGATGATGAACAGCTTTTTGGATATCCTCACACTTTAATTCCAATTACACTACATATTCCATTAACACTTTAATGAATCTTTAACTTGGGAATACTTTTTAGTGTGTGTGTGTGTGTGCGGCTGTCAGAGTGGGTTTTGAGACTGACGTGGCTTTTTCCCACCGCTGGCAGATTCTCCGTCTCGGACACTCGAACATTCGGTGGCAGGTGGCGCGGGTTCCTCCTCTCGCAGCTGAAGACGAGAGTGAAAACCATTTTCTCTTCTCACCTTTCTCCGTCTCTCCAAGTTCCTCGCGAGAGAAAGCATTTCACGTGTTTTACTCAAAACACCTGCGAAAATAGTTTTGTGGTGGTGGAAAATGTATGGGAAAAGTTTGTATGCTCCCCTATGCAACCTGAGGAATTAAGGAATGTTGCGTTTTGATCGAATATCCCAAGAAAACTGGTGCTTTTGAGTGATTTACACGAGGAAAAGTGAAATGGCTTAATAACACGGGGAAACGATGGGTTGTAAAGGTGGGTTTAATCTTTAAGAATTCTTGTTTGGTCATTAATACTAATCAGGCTTAATGATGTGTAATTTGAAGTACTAATGATGATTTTTGGAGAGCTGTAATGCGACATATGATACAGAGTTTATCGGGTTCAACCAATGAATCCCATAAGTTTTAGATGGGTTTCCTTATTAGGAACGTTTGGAGTGTCATCTTACAATATTATTTTGTTCTACGGCTGTACGGATCTTGTTTAAGGAGTAATTTACAATTGGTGACCAAAAATGAGCCTGGACAAATAAAGTCATCTCTCGTGTGTGTCTTAAGATTAAACATTTATTATATAGGTGTGTATTAACTCTAAGCATGCTGTGGCTGTGACACATATGTGTATTACAAGTTCACGTACAAAAACTTTATTAATTCCATAAAGAATCCTGTAATCCTAATGGTAGAGCGAGGGTAATTGAAATGCTCTCGTATGACCTGAGGACTTGAGAATTCAAGAAAATATGTTTTTGAAACAGAAGGTTAGGTATAATACACTTAATCCGCACATGCACACACGTAGAGGTGAGTGTTTAAAAGCTAAACTAACCTAACAAGAATTGCCATTGAGTTTGTAGAGAGAGAGGAATGTGTTCAGGCTAACCCATTCATTCCATAAAAACTTGAAAGGGGAGTGGCATTTTAGTCCACATACGATGAGACGTACAAAACTACATTAAAACTAACACGTTCACCCAACATTGGTTGCATTGGAAGTTTGGAAGAGAAGAAGTATTAAGTGAAGGAGAGTCACACATACATATAGACAGAGATCCACCATCGCCACTCTCTACCGTCATCATCCCCATCACCTTCAGCCACCACACTCTCAACTCATTCTCCGATCTTCTGAAGGCAAAGCAACAAGAAGAACACCAAGTGGAGTCTCATCAGCCTCAGCAGTGGAAGAATCCCATCCGGGACATGCTGCATGCATTCATGGATTCCTTCAAGACGAACACTCTGACACACCTCTTTTTCTACTTTACTCTTTGGTATGTGGAATTTCACTTAAATTATGATTTCTAAAGTGGAAATCAATAATATATTTCGATTATGTGAATCACTAGGTTGGTTGAACACTTGACAGGATATTGAGACGAAGGCGGAGGAGAAGTATGGGGACCGGATGTGATGGATCGATCGCGAGAGACCATAAGACCAACAAGTCCTGAGAATTCCTTACCGGTATCTCCATAAAAGCCAAGGCCGAGGTGATGGTGTGTCTCTGTCATCGCCAAATATCATATTCGCTATTTTCCAGTAATGACTTTCCTGGAACAACGAGGAGGACGAAGAATGGATGGGAGGAAGGATGGGTGTCATCATGATGTCATTCTTTACATATGCACGATGACTTTCTCTTGGGACACATACAATGCAATATAAGGCCAAGATGGAGTGGACATACCACACGACACACTCAACAGACGAAGGCGTTTCATCCGAGTGGGTGAGATGAATAAATTGTTGAAATTATTATTGTAGGCTGAACTCTTATGTCTATGAAAGTTGGGTTAAAAACTTACTATTGTTGTGTAAGTGTATAATAGTATTTGAAGAGATTAATTCATGTAGAATCACTGTGGATTTTTTAATCACTACAGTTTCACACAAACTAGCAACAATGTGGATACTGGCCATTTTTTCTGGTGATGTGTAGCCTTTTTACAAAGAGTTTAATTACCGCTGATTCATTCTTATTCTGTGCCTTCATCTGTCATGCATATTTCTGGAACATGTCGGATGTCTAAATTGCACTGGGACGGCTTCCATATGTCGATTTTAGAGATCATTCTCAAAGAGTTGTGTAAAGGACACCCGGTTTCTCACACATTCTTCTACAGGGTGGCTGATTGCGAAATCTGTTTGTTCAGAATTTTGACAAGCTGAGATGAGCAGAGTGGTTTGTAGTTGGATCTGAAATTGGGAGTAGTAGTGAATAGATTTAGCGAAAACACGAAGAACAGGAGGCTTAAGAATTTTTCTGAGAAGTTCTTCGGACTTCGGACATAGCTGAAAGTTGTAAATTAGTCAGATGATCCCACCGGCCAGTGACCACTTATCAAGTAGGTAGTGGGTAGTGTTGGGTACTACCCACCGGCATAATTTATTTAGTAACAACAGCGAAAGCAAGGTGAAATTCCATCAAATAATTATCCACCATAATTGCATACATGTCTGCCCCTCATGCCCACAAAAAGGTTACATTTTGGCAAATAGTCGGTAAACGATTGATGTTAAAGCTTGTTAGGTTAAATGGATATCATTATTTGCGTGAAAAATTGCTAAATTTCAACTCTTTATCAGTTTAGTTTAATTGTAATTAATGACATAAAAGATGCGAAGCCGGTAGTTGAGATTTTTTCAGTATGCCATGTAGTAGAGTCAAGCTAAGCTCGTGATTCTTTCATTCGCCGCGATCGCTTTTACTACTCCCCTACAGAGTTCTCTATACACCTCACAAACCTAACGGGTTAAAGTAGGTAGATGACTTTGAGCAGTGTCTAGTGTCTACGTGTACCATCACTTACGTGTCTCTGGGCTTCATAGAAAAGCTTACATGAATTGGGTGGTTTAGTATTTTACAGAGAAATGACTATTTCTATTGAATTTTAAAATCAAATCAAGACATGAAACAGTCCATATGGTAGCCACCTTACTGTTAACGAGTTGTAGAGATATGAAACTTACATTACGTTGCAGTTGCTGCAATGCAAAAAACAGTAATTTGTCAAATCTCTTACGGCATTGAGGATTGAATGGCGGATGGTGATGATATAAAATGATCCACCACCCAGCAATCGTTAACATGCGATATGATATGTTCCCGGATTCATACCGGAAGTTCATCAAATGCAACTTACTTTTAGACACTGTCAGTTTATGTGATACTGTAGCAGTCAGCACTATTACTAGCAGCAGCAGTAGATTACCACTTGATACCTTTACATAGATCCCTCCTTCACCTTCTAAGAACTTCTGCGTTATGGTGCAGCAATTTCAGGTACTTCATTCATTACTTTTTAAAACAAGTGTACGTGTTCAACATCCCTGGCATAATACATATACACTATACACACATCCTTATTTTAAACTTTGACTGCAGAATCTTTTGAAGAAATTTCACAATGGCTGCATGCAGGGATGGAATTTTTTAAGATCCTTGGTGAATAGTTAAATGCATTTGAATGTGGAAGAAAAGGATTCAAGGTAGAGAGATGGATAAAGCACAAATCCAACATCAGAGTTTTTTTTCGAAAAGAGGTTCTTTCCCAGTTTTATTGCTCCTGCAAAGAGTTGGTAATGGTTGATGGAAGGTATTCAAGCAGTAGTCAGAATATAATCTTTTTTAGTAAATTAGCTTAAAATCCTTTACAAAAGAGTAGCTCGAAGGAAGAAAGAAAGGGTTGAGAATGTGTGCATGTGTGTGTGTGTGTGTGTGGAATAGTAGTAAGTAGTAAGTAGCTAGCCATACCATGTCATATATATATATTATTTGCACAGATAACAGATACACACAGAAGAAACAGACAATTGTAATGCTTAAGGTAAGACAGACAGAGTGGGAATATTATTATGCAGTCATTTCATGAATTTCAAATGTACGGGGTGTTTAGGGGGTTGCCTATTGATTCGCTTGTAATTCTTCTCTCGAGTCCTATCATATCGCAAATGTTAGTTAAAGTGGTAAACTGTTGTAAACCTACGTATCCTTCCACTTTTAATAGATGGGTTGGCTAGGAATGGAATTAACTTGGGACGAAGCCCAAGTTCCACGTCATCCTCTATCCATAATATTACAAGACTGCTTCAAAGAGAGAGAGACTAGCAACAGGCTAGAGAATACTGAATAACATATTTTATAAGTATCTTATCGGTTACTTGCTCCTCCGTTCGTCGATCCGTCCGTGTTAAAGCAGTTAGTGTCTGTTGTGGTGTAGCCTTTTTTAAATGATTCAGTACATTCTGCTATAGCATCCAGTATGTATGGAAGGAAGCATGGAGGAATCCTCGAGCTTCGAACTTGTAAATGTGAGCAACAACCTTCCCATCCTTCTTTTAAGATTAGATAGAGTCGATTTTCAGCAGTTCACTACAGCCAAAAGTCAATGCTTGGTTGAATAGTGAACGCTCAAAACTCTAAGACCTCTCTCTACACTGCTGAATGCCACATCTCCCTCTTTCCATAGGATGAACCCAAAAATCCTGCAACTCCAACTTAACCATGTCTTTTTTAATTCAACTTGTGTCGTATACTTTCATACCCCTCTCATTTAGCGACACTGCATGGCATTACAAAGAAGCAAAGTTCGAAACCAACAAAGTCACAGCAATGAGCAATCGCTGAACATGGCAGTGTAGTATCGCGTAGTGGCACTCAACCCATCTCACTGAACAAATCCAGAGAGACAAATCTTCCCATAAGATTGGTTGCTCAAGATTTTCGTAGATGATTGTAGGAATACATAGAGAGTAGTTTTTGTGCTCAAAAGATCATCTCTCTCGCTCCTACGTACATGGGATTTTAAAATCCTTTAACCATCAGCAGTTTTTAGTGAGTGAGTGTGACCGTAGAGCTTGAAGACTTGTTGCAAAGATACTTAGAAGAAAACAGTGATGGTGGTGGTTGCATTTTTGTACAGTGAATAAAATTGCATTGCATTGTTGCACAGAGCTATAATGACTGTGCAGACTCGACAGACAGAGTGGTGGGTACTAAAGAAGCACTCTGTGAGAGCACTTGTTGCGAAGAAAAAATCTGAGAAGAGATTCTTGATTGCATAGCAAAGCCAAGAGTAATAAAAAAGGAAGAAAGTCGTGGGTTCATCCGTCTTGTCCTGTAACATACCTTTCTAATTCACGATTCACACTCGACCAATTCTTCTTACCTTTTTCTTATGTACACCACAACCACAGCACAGTCATTACATTACAGCCACACCAGTCATCTCGCATCTCATTCCTCCTCACTTATCATTACTTCCACTACTATATAGTCACTACCTCCCTACCTACCTTCCTCCTACCTATCTATACCTGGCTTATTCGCAAATTCCTTTCGCATCCCCGTAACAATGGACACGGCAGAACATTGTACAACGCTACTGATTCCCAGTGTGGTATTGAGTCTCAAGAACCTTGTAATAAGAAGTAACAAGCTGTCTGTGAGAGTCAGTCTCTTGTGCTATTTGTATTTCACAGTTAGTTTAACTGCAGTAGAAAGAAACTCAAATTCCTTAGAGTAAGTGAGAAAGAAATGAGGATTTCGAAATTATTTGGAATAACGGAGAGGGTGGAAAAAAGGAGGGTGAGTACTATATTATACTCTAAAGTAGTTAGTGAATTGTTATAGCCAGAGAGAGGTTTGCACAAACTATCGCCAAGTAGATGTATGAGATATACTCGTCGTCTCGCAAACTTCATACAACTTGCGGATATCGACTCTACATTTGGTTGGTGGTGGTATACATACATATAGATATTACTGGCTGTAAGGAGATTGTGAAAGAGTTTTCTTAAGTGAGTAAAGAATTATTAACAAGTTGAAGAATTTTTGTAAAAGTCATTCATAAAAGATAGTCATTCACAACCCTTTACAATTGAGTCAGTCAGTTCATTCTGTTAGTAGAGAGCTGAGGAGCTACCGAGCAGGACACCATAGGAGCAAGCAGCCAGGCAGTTGATATCTTTAGTGGACTTTGACACTTGACTTACTTGACTGTTGGGGTTCATTTGGTCATCATTGAACTCCTCTGTCAGAATCACATACATTAGGGTTGTTCTTCGTGGAAGTTGAAATGGTAGTAAGAACTCAAGTAAGTTATGCCCATCAATACAGCAAGGAGCAAAAGCTCAGGCAGAGAAGAGATAAGCAACAAAATCAGCATAAGAATAAGAATGAATTCTTAAGAGTTTATAAGTTTATTGGTGGTCTCTCTTCTTAAGAAAGAGTGAACTGGTTAGCTGCCAATACATTCAACATTCATTTTGGTCCACCAAGTAGAGATTTGGCATTCCTTTCTTTCTTGAGTGGACTGGGCAGTCAGTGGGCACTGCCACTGGCTTGGCTGGGAATGCGACTAGTTTGGCTAGGCCATCATCGCATCTCTTCCAACTTTCATTCAACCGCACATAACACTTGTTTAGTTTTTTAAATCTTCAACCAGACCTAAGTCAGTTTTTACAAGAAGCCTGTCTTTTCCATTTCAGGGTAGCCAGCAGAGAGATCATCACGGGCGTTCAACATGGTGGTGGTGGTGGTGATGATGATCTTCGAAGGAGAGACCGGTCCGTCTGGGTGGACTTGGACTGGAAACCGGAACCGGCGAGTTGGTGTAAGAAAACATGCCACTCAGTCACTCTCATATATCTTAGCTTTCCCCTCACTACCCGAGCTATTCCCTTCTTCTGCTCAAGCACTTTCAAAGATTTATCATCATCAGTCATTCATTCACTAAGATTTTTGAGACGCTAATAGCAAACCAGCGTGATGATCTTATTGAAGAGCACTTCTCACTTCAAATGAATGATACTGTGAGATCGGTTTCTGGTGTTCTTTCGTCATTTATTGGCCCCAACCAACTCATCAAGAGCAAAACTAATACTACACATACTACTACTACTTCTTTGACTGTACAATCTATCCATACACAGCTCTTCATTCATTCTTCCATTCATTCTCCTTCTCTTGACTTCCTTACAAAAATACAGAATGAGTTTGTTGTTCACAACACAACTTTTTTTTAATTATTGGAATGTATCAGTTTTTACTTAGTAGAAGAGTGGGTTGTAGGTCAAAGGGCAATAGACTGAAGAAAGAATATATACTCGTATGTATGGTGGTGACCAAGTATGCATAAAAGAAAAGACTATTTAATGTGTAGGTATTTATTTAGTGATTTGCAATCCGAGGAAGTCTTCAAGAATGTATGAAAAGACGAGAGGTGGTTAGCCCAAGTCTGAATTTGTGTATGCATTGCAGGATTGTATTTTTTGGATTCATTGTATGTGTACACTAGTATCATTCATGATGTGATAATATTTGTCTGATGATGATTCGATGATGCTAAAGTAGACGAAGGGATTGAATATGTGAATCTCTGTATTATCCTCTCATCCTCTAATGTTGAATATATTGCATTATTATTGAATAGGAGGACGAGAACGAGGACGGTCGGTTTCGTTCGACTGCTGCTGCCTTTGCTGTTTCAAAAAGACTCTTTCAGTCAATGTTGGACGGAGGAATTTGACCTCGTCGTCCACATTCCTCCCGTTTACCTCCCATTCCAAAGTCCCTATCTAAGCTCCTGCTGCACTGAAAGAGTATTAAACAACTGAAGAGAGTAAAAAGCTATGAGACAAACCAACCACCAGCACTGCAACAACATTAACAATATATGAAGAACCTCATCTGCCTGCAACCATCCGTCCATCCATCCGTCTCTTCTATTCTACATACAATACATGGGGAATATGTACACCAGACACACGAGGAGAGAGACAGTAGAGATGATGTTCTTCAGATGATCATCCTTCCTACAACAGCAGTCTCTCAACTATCAAGTAAGTAATAGTACTACTACTAAGCCTCTCCTTCAAATTCCACCATACAACTCATCCAAAGCTCACACAGTTTTTTTGCACTTTTAAGTCTCACTCTTCTAGAGTTCTAGACCACCACTTCCAATGGTCACTATCAGCATCTTCATCTCGTATATTCGTAGTGGTAGTGGTGGTGGTGATATCAAATAGTTTTATACAAAGTGTGGAGGAGAATCAACAGGTCATTCGTTCGGTTTACAGTCTTTGCACAAACACATAAACTAATAGATATAGAGGGGATAGTAAGCCATATGATTATTACCTCCTTCTCCGGACATCATTAGCAAGGAGTCTTAGATGGTGAGAGAGTTATCAAAATCTTCTAATAAGGAAAGAGCTTGGAATAATGCTCCTACTTCTTTTCAGTAATTGGAGGAATGTCAAAATGTGTTCATTTCTTATCGGGCGGAAAGAGCCACGGGAGGAGAGCATAAGGCAAGACAGAATTATTGCGAATGTAGTTAGTGAGTGAGATTGTGAGTCTTTATTCCAAACTGCTATTACTTTATTAAGCCTTCTTTACTCCTACACTTCTTAAGGTTCCATCCATCTCAAGAAAGTAATGAAGGAATTATACATTATCTATTTTATTGCTTCCTGTCCTCGTACACTGTACCGTGTGGTTGGTTTTGGGTTTTGTCTATCTCTTCACCCGTCACACCAACACCCAGAAAGCACTTGTTGTTCGCTCATGACTGGGATGGACTCAAGCCAGTAGTGGTTGTAGGCACTCCTCTGCATGTACTCTGAGTAATTAAAGGAAATTCGGTGTTACTGGTGGTTGCTTTCATTAAATAAGAAGAATATTATAAGAAGGAAAGGAGGGTTTCCAGTCTCTTGGGCATGGGATTCTCTACTTCCTGCCGAGAGAAGTTTTCAACCAACCCACTCAGTTTTGCACTAACCCATTGTGTGTGACTGCCTTACATGAGTCGTCCACTCACAAAAGTTCTTATCATTTTGGCAGAAACATTATTTCACTTCATAGCTCATGCAATATGGCAGGCGAGGGGGTAAAATAATGTCCGGTTTCATGGAAGAAGCATTATTACAAGTTTTAGGAGAGCTTGTTTGCCATGCACCAGCCACCAACCATAGTGTGTAGTTCCATTGCAATAAGCAGCTAACATAAACAGAAGCCACTTATAGAGAGGAAATTTGCAATTGCACTGCAAAATGCTGCTCCTTGACTCTTTGAGAAATCCTATTCCACCTGTTTCACTTACTTTTGATATGCTTCCTAATATCTCATTTCCCATCAACTTTCCCAGCCTGAGTCACCTACACTACACCTTGCATCCGTTTTCTTAAAAATTGGGAATCTTTTCTTCCTTTCACACAGGAACATTTTTGGAATTTCCTGAGAGAGGAAGTCTAGTCCCGATCTTCAGGGAAAATGCGATGTGTAGTATCTTGTGACTGCTTCTTATTTCTTGTTCCATCCATCTGGATTCATGTAATATTTACTCATTCAATGAGCCATTTGCAGAGGAACAAGCAACTTGAAGCCACTTGTTGGTTGTTCACTCCTCTCCTTCCCTTCTTATTCGAATGTTTTATTCCATTAGAATCATTAGATCTGGGGCTCTAGCAGCAATGAATGCTGGTGGAGTGTATTGCACAGCAAGTTTGCAGGAGACCATTCATAATAATAAAAAGCGAGATGTGTGAGTATCACGGAACAGAGTATATAGTCATGAAGGAGCGTGTGTGTGTGCAGGAAAGCAATGAGTAGAAGCAATAATGAGGATTGAGTAGCAGAAGCTCTGAGAGTTGAATGAGGAATTTGGGTTTGGGACAGATAGCAGAGTTGTATTAGTATAAAAAATGATGATAATAATAAATGATAATTTTGTTCTGAATATTGGATGTGTCCCTGGCTGGCTGCTTTGCTAACTAACTGCTTGAACACTTGCGAAAACCCATTGAGAGAAAAATAAGGAAAAAAGAATTAAGGGAAGGGGATAAGCAGAAGCAGGTCTACAACAGCATTAGCAATGAGAATAGGATTGCTTTGCATTATGTATTTTATTTCATTGTGGTTATTCTCTATGTATTTAGTTTTGTTGAACTCTCTGCCTGATGGTAGAGAAGTGGTGGTGGTGGTGGTGGTGTTGCTTGCTATTGCTGAATGTCTAGACAATTCGTCCTACTTCCAATGAAATCACATTTAAAACTCTCTCTTCATTCTATGTTCTAGAGTATTGCTCTCTCAGGCTGATCTGCCTCGTTGGTTAAAAGCCTCTCTCGCAAGATGAGTGCAATGTAGTAACTCATAGAAAGAAGGAAGGTAGATGCAATGGTGGCTATGGTGGTCTCAAACTCTGCTTCGAGACGAACGAACTTTATGCAGATCACGACTGGCTTCACATAGGCTTAATAGTATTCTCGGTCGAATGTAGTTAGCTAGCTGTTGCTGGTAGAAAGAAAATATTAACCTGGGCTGAGGGATTGTTCACAGATTTGTGCATGTAGGAAGAATGGAAGCTTATATACTACATCAGGCATTTAGCTGCATGACTTTGTGCGGATGAGGATTTGAGGATGACGAGAGCAACTCTTAAGGAGAGTCTGCAAGAACGAACATTGCATTGCACACACAGCAGATCTCTTCAACCCCTTCTTCAGGTTCAACTCTTTCTCTTCGCTAATGTATTTTATGAACTTTTTTGTGTCTTGGGTTGTGCAATGTGTTCTTGCTCCTGTAGTCGAGAGAGTAACTTACCATCACTACTACTACGAGACTCTCTATAAGCTCTCTCATCTCTCTCTTAGGTCGGTTGTAATCAGCAGTCCTCGTAAAAAATTGAGATAGTGAGACACAAGAACATTCCACCCTGCCACCCACTCCCATTCATAAACTCTCCTCTCATCGTTTATTCCACCAACAGCGGATTATAGTTGAATACACTCAACAATACTTTACCACGTTTAAAAATTACAATAGTTAATTCTTTCTGCCATTCTGCCGGCTCACTTTACTTACATATCTGGCTGTGGCTGTGTGCAGTTATGCCCTAGAAAGCAGACATCACACACACACATAGTACACTTGTGCAGAAGCAACCAGTGTAGGCTGAAAGGCAGTGTTGGTCGAACTGAGACAGGGCAGCTTGCTGAAGGCACTTCGAGAGAGAGAGTTCAGCATGAGATATTTTCAAGCTGTTCCAGTGTATTCCCTATATTCACTTGTCCACCATAGGCAGGTGTGATAGTGTGCGAATGGCTCTCAGTGACAATTCCTCCGAGATCACGCAGGTAATTTTGATATCTCCATAATTCGGACTTGTCTTTCCTACTCCCCAATTTGGATAATGTGCCTATCTCCCACTCTCCATATCTACCTTTTTGTAATTCACTTGATTGGCATTGGATTTGAATGGGAATATTTTTACGGGCCTTCATTCTTTAAGTGGTCGGAGAAATATCATTCATATCTGCCTTCAACCACCTATAATCTTATATCTCTGCATTTATTTGCTTCTGCTCAAAAATTATTGTCATTCTGTCCTCATTTCTGTGCAGCACTGCACTTTGAAGTCTGAGTCTTCCGCAGGTAGCCGTCCTCTCTGTCTCCTCTAGGCTGTTAATACTATACTATAGTGCCACTACTGCTACTTCTACTACTAGTAGTAGTTGTGTAGACTGTGAAGATCGAAAGAAGGAGAGTTGTCTTCAGCGGAATTTTTCAGCAGTTATACAGGAGGTGGCTGAAGGAATCACATCATCATGATCATCGCCATCAGCAGACTTGTCTTGAGATGAGTCGAGTTTACTGCTGCAAGTCTGCAAGTGTGACCTCAGTAAGTAGTCATGCTGTCGTGGAATGTTTCATTTAATCATTGAAGGTACGTGCTCTAAGCTCCACTGAACCTACACAACGTGTAAGCATCTTTGATTCTCAGAATTCTATTATTATGCCTTTTGTTCAGTTTGGTCCTTTACACATAAATTATTGCATTTTCATTGTTTCGTATTTTGTATGTGGCAAGATTAGCTGGATCGGAAAATTGAAACGGTTCAGAGACTCCCTTTTAGTGAGCATACAGTACAGGAAGGAGAGACAATCAACAGGCGAGATTCACAAGATTCCATGCAAGGAAGCAACAGCTCCTACACCAAAAAAGCCACACTGCCACCCGACAATTCCGGCTTTTATAATGATTTGTCAGAGTATTTCGCACTCTCTGAGATCATTGTGAAAGCTGATTTTGCCGGAGTTATGTCTTCGTTGGCTCCTGTCTGGGACGATGAAAAAATATTTTGTGCCTTTAGAGGAGATCGGAATTCAAGATACTTGCAAATGGACGATGAAGTAGACGAAGGTTTACGTGACATATGGTGAGACGACCTGCTTTATACATCCTCCTGTCATTCACGAAGGAAGGACATAATGCCAGCCAGCAAGTGGTTGTTCATTCAATGAATAGAAATGAAATATGAAGAAAGTGCGACGTGATAAGAAATTGGAACCGCTTCAAAAAATTCAGACAATTAGTCATATTAGCTGCAATGCTGAATGTGAACCTGACTTGAGCAATATTCCCAATTGCTTCTTCCTCATCTTCGGCATCTTTAAAGTGTCTTAAAATCCACAGGAAACTATACGATGATGTTATTTGTTCTTGCATTTTATGTGTACTCTTAAGGTGTAAAGATACCTGAATTTCAATACCACTTTATTACTCAAACCTCTGTCTAGTTTTGTACTGGATGTGAATTTAAAATAGTATGAAATATAATATTATACATCTGTATAGAAGCTCTCGTAACTGGTTAAGGCATTCTTATTTAGTATTTAGTGTGTGTGCGATGATGATGATGATGATGAGGTTGTAGAATGCTGTCTTCCCCAGTGCAATGCCAATGGTTTATCTCAAAGTCCTGTGCTCTCTTCTGCAGCAGCAGCAGCAGCTAGCTCGGTCTGTGAGACTTTGCATTTAATGTTCTTCCCATCACTTTGCAATCCATCGATTCAAATTCCTTTTGCGTAATAAAACTAGTTCTGTCTTATCCTCTAAACCCTTTCACCTACTCATCTTCTTAACCAGGAGTAATTGAAACCTGCCTTGTCTAACATAAATGAGTTGAACATCTTATCATAGCTCATTCATTCATCCACCTATCTCTCGTAGTAGTAAACTACAGCTTGAGCTGATTAGCCTTCTTGTATTAGTACACAATATAGATATACATACAGTCATTCACTATCCACCCAGTCAGTCAACGAGTCATCAGTGTGTGTGTACCAGGATAAAAGTTTTAAGGACGATGATAATGAAAAAACACACTGCATTCCAATGTGTCACTTCCCTTCATCTCTCAATCATTATCATCCCTTTGCATTGGCAATATAATAAGCAACATATGTATTCACACAATCCCTTTTCGCATCTTGATTGTTCAAAATCCCTCACACACACATACACACTGTGAAGTACACTAATACCACGGCATTCAATCAACCTGAATTATTATTATGACTGTTCTTCGATTCGATTGGTTTTTAATGGCATTCCTTTTTTATGTTCTCATCGCACGGAAGTTGGGCTCGCAGACTTGCTGTGCATCCGCCACGTCTACGTCCACCGCTCTCCTTGTATATTAATCTCTGCATGCTACAATATTCATCTCAGCTTTCACTTCTGAAGGTTGTTCAAAGTGCAAGTTTGCATCATATTTGCCAACATCTCTGAAGCAAAATTTGAAGGTATAAAACTCACCTTCTTCTGAACTCTCTCATTTCAAACTCCATATTTACACTATGTGGATGCATGATTCATGATGTCATCTGTTTAGATGTCTGCAAAAGCCTCAAACGAGCAAGACCGTCTGCGAACATTAAGTATGTACACGTATATTATATTGCATGGTGTGTATGGAATTAGCAACTAAAGATGCCATAATATTAACCCATGTCGAGTTACACTCTAACAGCAGCCTCAAAATTGGAGTCTATCACCACGACCATTCTCTCAGTCTATTTTCATTAGCTCGTATTAATTTACTTCTAAGTAAATATCGGTTTTCCCAGGAATAGTCTATACCTACAAATCTATTTGGCTTTGGAGTGGTTCATGGAACAGGTCGATCTGCACATATTAAACTTCCCTTCTTCCAGACCGTCCTGCGATCGTGCGTCTACGTGGATTTCCTATGATGTAATAAAATTTTCCGTTTTTTGTTTTATTTAGTGTAGGTTAACACTATTCTTTTCCAACTAGCACTAAACTAACATTTAAACTTACTAGGGTGGAATGAAACGTCCACCCTTTTCTCCCTGACGAGTAAAAGACAGTCTCTGCAATTTCCAGACGCAATTTAAAATGCAAATAATTTCGGGACATCTACTATTCTCTATTCACCAGCCTTTCCCTGTCGCCAAACTGCATATGGCAGGCCACAGGAAGATAAAATTCTAATGAGGTTTTGTTGTAAGTGAATGTTTCTGAGGAGAGTTGTCATATGGAGCAGAGAACGAAGCGATTGACACACGTCATTCTGAATCCATTAGCATATCTTTCAGTCATTTCCATCCTTCTACCACATTACTCGAAACAAACCAGCAAAGTGTCTTTTGCTTTAGATCTTCGGCTTATTTGAGGACAAAATTGGTTCAAGATGATAAGAGCAGAGATGGGATATGGATGGATGGCAACCCACAGATTCAAGATGGTGATTCGCTGTGATCTCCTAAAGTAAGAACCCAGATTTCACAGAAATGAACATCACCAAATCAGCCCCAAAGATTCGGAAGTGCGAATGGAAATTTCAAAAGACTTACTAAGCTTATCCTTGCCCTTATTTCTCCCGAGAAGGAAGTTCATAGAACAAGTCCATTTTATTCAGATCTGAAGATTCGATTCTTGATTTACTGCACAGAGAGAGCCTACAGATTTCTCTCGAGATTCTGTCATCTTTACTTTACATATCTTCTTTCGGCTGCGTCTTTTATAAATTTCTACTTGTCATAACGTTTCACACAATTCACACTTTATTGGAGCAATGAGATTTCTCAGAATAATTCAAGGTAGGAAATAAAACGTACCTTCAACAGATGTATCGCTTATATTTCCATGAATTAAGGAACTAGTAACTTTCCACACACACATAGAGCATCCTCGAAGCAAAGTTAAGGCCACAAACACCTGTTAAAACATAATAACCTCTGCTGTTCCATAAATTGCAATGAGATAGCTTTCAAAACACAAGATTATTGTTTTCAATGACGTACTTCTTTTATCTTAAAGGCAGAGATAGAATCACCGGATAAGATTTTTGGTGCAAGCCAAGCGTATTGAATGTGGCAATCTGATTCCACACTATTTCAAATAAAAATTTGCACCTGAGCGTTGCAAAACTAATGTCAAGAGTATGAGAATAATTGATATCTTTTTGATGTATTTTTATCTAACACAAACTCCTTTGAAATCTTGGTCGACTAATCCGTATAAAATGACATGACCTTCTCACCTCCTGTGATCCCGAGATGACAAGATTTGATCGCTCATAAGTGGATTAATAATGAAGAATGTACATGATATACATTTTACACTGCTCGGGTCTCGGATCATTTAGAAAATTTAGATGACTGTGTACCTACTTAGTAAAAAAATGTGTGTTGATAGTTGTGACCCAAGTTGAACCAACCTGTCACCACCATCAAACACAATCCAGTTTGTTGAATCACCCTAATAAGTATGTGAATCCTATTCTACATTCTAGTTCTAAGGGTCATCAGTCCACATTTATGATTATCCATTTATATTCTAATGTTAGGATCCGTGACATATATCCTTCTAATATTTGTCTAGAAATAGATTTCCACAGACAGTAGAGGAAGCCATGTTGAAAGTAACTGCGACTTAAAGGAACTCAAAGTTCAATAAACAGTTTTACATAGTCCATAGTATATTTCTGAGCAATTGTTTATTAATGCATTTCGTGGAAATTAATTTTTCTTGGAGCATGAAGAATTTGCTAAGCATCGTACATCGCTAAATATCTTAAAGGGTGTCTTTTAGGCCTTCCATAATCTCAAACTGTTGACTTTAGTCGCATACATACTTAAAATTTTGCATTATGTCACATGCAAAATCCGCTATCATTCTAACATTTCTGATAATAAATATTCTAAGAATTAGGTGAAAGTTTTGCCTGAAGAAATATTTAATGTCGAAATCTCAAGTATGACACAAATAAATTCCAAATTGCTCTCTGTATACCTTCTGCAAAATCGTTTATTGCTAACAAATATTTTTCATCTCACGCTATTTAAATAGGTATAATGATCAAAGAAATGAAACAAGAATAGTGAAATTCTTACACTAATTTCATATGTGCTTGTGCACCCAAAACTTTTATATTAATTTTGCATATTACACAGCACAAGGCAAAGGAAAAATATACAATCTTTCTAAAAATGATTTCGCATTCTCTTGGTCCCATTGCCTCTGCAGCTCCACCAACTCATCCTCAAAGAACTTCTCACTTTGCAAACGAGATATCTCTCTCCTCGACTCCTCATCGTGAACGGAGAACCTCAAAAGGACTGGGATTCAGAGAACTTTGTACACCACCTCTGACTGACATAGCATAGCACACAATTGAACTAACCAGCCGGTGGATTTCATGTACGCAACCGGCTGCCAATTCTGTATTCCACCACGTGGTATCATTTGCTAGGATGTAGGACTCATCAAAACTCTTCCCTGCTCAGAACCTTCCCTCAATTGAGGTACTGTTGGGAAGGAACAGACCCTCCGTTTAAGATTTCGAGCAATTCCTAGCTGCTCTTATCCTTTTCATACTGAAAAACAAGTTGGATCTCCCAAACTCACTCCCAACTTGTAAATCCACTCACAGTATAAATGAAACTTGATTCACCCTAACTTTTCTCTCGATTTGTGGAGTACCTTATCCCGTTGTAAAAACGTGGCGTTGTGCAACTCCACAAGCTGCTAACATGGGGCTAACACACTGTACCCCATGTTGAAAGTAATGAGTTAGTTAGTACAAAGTACTCTCTCAAGATTATCTTTCAGTACTGTATGCAGCATGCTGTACCGTTGCTACCATCCACATTCTCTACAATCTCGCCATATACAATTTCCATAATAGCTTGCCGAGTAGGAGAAGCTGGCAACTGCTTCCAATCCCAATATTCCCAATCCCAGCTCAGATATCTCCCTTCATTCTTTTTAGCTCTTGCAGGATGATTCACATGTAATACTAGTTTTAGGAGTATACATTTAACTTTGGATAGCAGCACTTTGCACTTTCTTCAACTTCTGCCTATGGCCTATGGTTTACATTAACAGGGCTCATATACAAATTGTATTCTTCAAGCTGAGCAGCCAGACAGTCACTGCATTAATTTATTAACAAAGAGCAAACCAGACATTCTTGGACTTTTCTGTAACTTATCAGAGAAAGCAGTGAAAAGATAAAACACGGCACGTTTTGTTTTTTAGAAAGACTTTCACCGTTTGATATGCATGCTACTATAAAGAAACTAGTCGAATCTATTATTATTTTCATGAGTGAGTATATGTGCTAATGATTGCAGCTTTTGCTCACTGCTTTGTAGAACCTGTCTTAATAAGTTTTATATCGAACACCTCAGCCCTCAACTTTAATTGCAATGTTGAATGTGATAACCATCCATGCGAAGAATTTTATATCTCGACAAGTGTCTGTCCTAACTGTCAAAGAAATCTGCAACCCCCCATTCAAGTCATCAGACCCACAGATGTATTTAGTTCACGTTAGCAATCCTCCATTTTGTCCAATCCGATCTTACTCCACTCTCTACAACTTTCATGAAAGTAAAGATAACAAGAAGTTCTACTTGAAAGGGTTTCTTTACTACTAACAAGTTTATTCGATGTCAATTATTCGTGTCCCTGCGTGCGTGTATTTAAAAGAAAGTCACGTAGATAAATCTAAAAGTCGAGATGCTGAAAGCTACTTTCTCCACATTACTTTGGCCTTTGTAGTTGATGTTGAAAAATCTGAAGTGGGAGGGAGAAGTGTCAATTTAGATTTCGCAGCACTGACTTTTGGAGAGCACTATCTTTCCTTAAATTGAAATATTGAATTGTAATAGTGTGCAGAATTTTCACTTCCACTTTCCTTTATTTCATCTACCATAACTGCCTATCTGTATATGGTCCAGTGCACATTATACGTATATCGCTCCTGTGCTACACTTGCAGATCACTTCCGAAAGGTAATTGAAATAACTGAAACACTTCTTCTAAATTCGGAGACTCATTTGATCAATAAGCTTTATTGGGTCACTAATGCATACCTATAGTAGTCTCTTATTGTGCCGTTTTATTCTTTAGCTTCTGCCAATGTGTGTGAGAAATTCAATTTGAAATCTCTAAAAGTAACAACTTCCATGACTCACTAACTTTCTCTCACACGTTCACTCTTATATTCTACAACTAGATTACAGTTGCAACAAATGGAAAGTCTCTTGGAGTTTGGTTTATTTCGATAAACCAAAGTGCTTTCTAGAGTTGTAAGAACAACGCTTCCTGTAATCTTAAATTGCTCCACTTATAGTAGTTTTGATTTGAGCCGACTGAATGATTGCTGCATTAAAGTTTGTTCTAATGGACAAAGTTTTCTCGATATTTCACAGCATGTAGTTTCGGAAAGGGTGTTTCCGCATCAGCGAATGTATGTAAATAAGTACCGTGTTGAATGTGACAGCTAAAACTGTGAGGAGAATTTGTCAGTCTAATTTGTTTTCTATTTTACCTTAAGGTACTTTGATTCTAATTCAAGTTTACTCGTCAGAGTAACCCGTGCCTAAAAATAATCGACTCAAAAATAGGCTTAAACTTCTATCGAAATGTGAATACTTGTATCATATTGTGTCTGAATGAACTCAATAGTTTCGTCAAAAGCTGAAAATATGTATTTACGATTGACATGTTTTCCGTCAGTCTATTAATTCCCCAGGAATAATCCGAAAAACAACATTAAACTATATTACACACGTGACCTGGGGCAAATAATCTACACAGTTCGCTGATACGTAGCTACGGCATGGAGTTGTACATTTTCGTTCGTTTCCAACTCCTCTTAAAAACCTATTCAATTAGAATTATTAGTAGATTAAGCAACGAAAACTGAACAAACCATAGAATTTGCAGTTTAAAGCCTCCCAGTCAGAAGCCATTCAGAGTTATACAGATAGTGTCTCTTCTAACGTCCAATTTCAGTAAATTCCCCTCATTGCTGCATAGTATTTTACTTTCGATAATCGCTGATTTCCAATAAGATTAGTTGATCGAAAGAAGCCAAACTTTTATGGCTTAACCGATAGAAATGCTCACTACAACACGCTAAATTCGAACAAT
>JAQGAB010000676.1:0-23285 GCA_034696565.1 Isotomurus graminis | reverse complement strand
AATGAAACGCCAGGGAGAGAATGTACTTTCAATTTTGAGGCGGAAAAAATTACGTGAGAGTTTTTTAGGACAAAAAAATTTTTAATCTAATTTGAAAAAAGCTCCCCCTGTTTGATTCTTGTTTTCAATTCGTATGGATTCACTTAGATGAATCGTTTATGAGTGTCAGATAAACGGTTTGGTTTTATATCTCTCACACAAACATATGAAGGAGGATTTTGCTTTGTACACAGAGCTTTTATTTTTTTACAATGTAATTGACAGCCAAGAGATCAATTTTGTTTTTATGAAAACAACCATCGCTGTTTTTGTGCTTTAAACGGTTCTGAAATTCTCTTCATCTTTAAAATCTCAATTGCTTGCAATCCGGGACGCCTCGTTGATTTCAAAAGTAAATTCACAAGTACTTCTGGCTGACTTCTTGAGTCGTATTTAAAAACTCAGCACGAGAAGAGGGGGAGGTAAAGAGACCCAACCACACCTTTGTATGCGTTGAAAGCTAAGGCCCACCCCACCATGTATATACAATATTACACATACCACGACATAGTCATTAAGTGGTACGTTGTTTTAAGGTAAATATTTCTGTATTGTTTGCAGAATAGACCATTAAAATAGATGGTCAGCTACGAGAAAATTACTTTTCGCTCTGATAGCAATCATGTAGTGCTCTTCTGCACACAACTATATAAAGTATAAACCAAGCAGCCACGACAATCGGTAGGTTTTAAGACGATGAAAACTGTTTCTTGAAGCTTGACAAAGATTTTGGGTGTACGTCCCACAATGTCAGAGTGTCGATCACTCACACAGGCGGAATCAATGATCCATATTTTTATTTTTTGCCAATATATATACCTAATCATTTCATTCACACTTTGGGTGACATCGACAACTTGGTTAGTGTAACCGTTGCCATCATCATTCATGCTTCGAGAGCCACTTGCTTCATGAGATCAAAGGTGATATGCATGAATAACTATCTACCGATGTGAATTTAATTACTGGACATATATTATACTAGCGTACGCTTGGCTTAGGTGGAAGTATTCAAGGGAAGTCTATTATTTTAGTTGCTAGTTCAGCTCAACCTACACACTTAATTGTATAAAATAGGTTCTCATCTTGTCTTGTAAGTTGTAAGTACGTGGATCAATCAATAAAGCGAGAGTTCAATAATAAGATAAAAGTAAGAAAGGAAGAAAAGTAGAAGGAGCACTTGATTTGATGATTGTGAAAGTAGATAGGTATATTTACACCCTTGAGAACATCAGAGAAAAATAGTCTTCCGGATCTTTCTTACATGAATGACTCTTGAGTAGAACAGAACGTGACGAGTTGATGATGTCCTTAACCTGTAACTTGGGTTTCGGTTTCACATTCGCCCATCAGTTTCACGAGGATAAAAAATTAAGTGTGTATTCACTCACACACTGTTTCTCTTTTAAAACTTCGAATGACCAGTGAGATTAGGAGCCACACCCAACCTCGCTTTTTATTAAGTGTAAAGCTTATTTGATTTCTCTTTTTAAACTCACGGTGATTCGCCACAGTTCATGAAGGAACAATTATTATCAGAGGTATTTATTTGGTACGCGTTCAGGGCATTGGTTTGCGCTGAAAGCTGTCAAATATATTAACTTCATGTATTCAAACGAGGTGGATGAGCGTGAACTAGAAATCTCTTATTATTACGAAGCAAAAACAACGAAAATATTTACGCAAATCTTTAATACACTTTGCGAATCTTAAAGGAATACGAGAATTGATTTGCTTTAATCTTTAAAAGTGCATAATACTCAAGTATTAAGCGGATATTCTTACGACAATCAACCTTTTCATTTGACTTTCCTAGTTTCCCTTTGCATTTCTCACACGCACAAAAGAAAATGCACAAGGAATGTGAACACCAAATGTGTCAGTGTTTCAGCGTTTTAGTGACAAATCTCCCATTGAAGATTAGCCTGATTAGCACAATCGTTATATGAATGAAGCATTTAGTTTTTATTACGGTTCCTGTAATCTTAAAAGCTTTGGTGAAGATACTAATCATAATTTATGTAGTCTCATCCTCCTCTCTGAGAAATATGAAATCTGATACTACAAACCAACATACACGGTGCATTTTGGGGATTCCTTTGTAGTCATTCATATCTCTTGTTTTACTGAAGTTTTTTCTTGCAGATCCCTCATGTTTAGGACTTTTAAAAGTAATCTCTTCAAAATGACAAACCGTCTCATTGTACATGTTCATTTCTTCACTTTTCATGTTAACATGCTAATCATATATGCAGCTTGAGAACACCGCGTTTGCAGATGCAGCATTTTCTACCATCTGTACCTGTTCCCTTATTAAATGCCTGTCGGAATTTATTTATTTCTATTCTCCTTAATTGAAACTCTATAATTCTAATATGGAACTAAATTTTCAAAATAGTTCAAGTTCAAAGTGGGCTACATGATATTTGTAACTACTTTATACTTGTTGTTGTGCTCAGGAGGATTTTACAGTGGCCAAACTTTAAAGCTGGTAATTGAACAGCAGTTTAAAGTTTAGTGTATCTTACGTACTTCCTTCACTCGGATGAAATGTGAATTTCTAGGGCATTGCATTTGAGTTGTCATGACCTTAAAAAGAAATGAAGCACGCAGGAATTAAAACTATATCATCATCATATAATATTTCATTGCTCACTGATGAATTACAAATAATAATTATAACTTCTGTCCTGCACATAACAACGATTTCATCGCTACCCACCAACAAGAAAACACGAGATTCGAGATTTTAATTTTATAAAGTATGGTCATAGTTCGGTGAAGACCTGAGCAAAATTACAATTTCTCGTCTTGCAGCAAATGTGATTTTAAAATTGCGTCAGTCATAATCGTTTAAGAAAGCCTCGTAGCGTTCAATTTTACTTTTGAATTGCAAAACCATGACTTTATTATTAATGCCAGATATTAACCCTCTTTGTTCTCCTCTTTGATAACCAGTCATCCAATTTTGAACACTTCACACTGAACAATTCAACACTAAAGTGAAGAGTCATATGAAAAATCAATTAAATTCATTTAATTGGCTGCAAACCGCAATACGATTCGCTTTTCATGTAAAATAAATGACAGCCTTTTTACATGACACAAAACCATAAAAGCAGTAGAATGAGATATGTCATGAAAGTAATTGAATCATATATAGAAGCTACTGCAGTTGCTAAGATGCATATCTGATCATGTGTCCTCTCACAAGTTAATTAATAATTGGTCAGCACGGTGTGGGCGTTGTACCATAACGAATTGCTATATTCATTTTGTTCTCATCGAACCCGAGGCAAAATTCCTCAGTGACTTTCTAGACTCTAATAATTCTAGTTAAAAATTTCTCTACTTGTGAAGATTGGTCTAAAGGGTGATTCAAAAATATCAAGGGTATCAGATTTTGGCTGTACGGATCTAAAAGCTCGCCCAATGTGCAAGGATTAAAAGTGAAGCGTTGATAGCTCTAGAAAGCAAATAAAATGAACGTGAATATATACGTATACGTACTAAACTTAGGTTCTCCCAGCACCAAAGTAAAAGTACAGATATCCTTTTTTGAAGGATCAAAATTGGAACATTGATGTTTTTTATCATTTACATTGGCAGCGAAAGGAACTTCTGCAGAAAGAAAAGTACAATAGGAAGTGGTGGCGACTTTGATGCACATTGAGCATCAGGTTATTTTAGTATAGAATGAGTGCAAGTTTATTAAGATTGTGCATATGTGTGTTTACTTACAAGAATGAAATTCAACGAGCTTGTCAGTTCAAAATCTGATGTAGCATTATTTACTAAAGAACCTAAGGAGCTTTTAAAACATAATACACACGCACACACACACACAGTGTAGAGACTGTAAATTGTACAATGTACTACGCCTGCCGACCACAATCCGTGAATTATTGCAGCCACTCAATAGTATTAACGGCATGTATAAGATGAAGTCCCAGTTATCTCATGCAGCATCCCTCTGTGCTCTCTATAGTATTACAGTCAACTATTGGGTTGGAAACATTTGGCTCGTATTTAGCAATCTCAATCAGATCTAAAACTATTGTTAAGCTCCACTCGCTACGAACCAAAATCCTACGATTGATACGGGCCCAAGCTAAACATTTTTCGTGAGAATGTTTTGTATGGGAATGAGAATGGAATTTTTATGTGTGGGTTCTTTTTCGATATTCTGATGAGCGTGTACACGAATGACATTACTTGTGTTCAAATTGTTGCTTTCCTTTAGTTGGAAATTTGAAATATCATCGATATATATCTTCTTTAAGTAGCTATCATTCCATTTTCTCTTTATTTTGTGTGATGATTTTACACCGTTTGAGTGACTAATATTTGCACTCCCATCTCTCCCATTATGACAGATTTCCAAAAGATTTCGTTCACATGACAGACAACAACGCAACAATTTTAACGGAAGACAGTACTTAATATGCATTAAAACAAAATCAATATCATATCTTCGAGATGAAGGCTTTTAGAACTTTCATACTGAATAATACGTGTTGTTTTAATTAATCAGGGAAAATTTCTTCCACTCTTACTAATCCTCTGTGCTCCTGTCATGTAGATTTATTGTCTACCAATTCCCAAGTTGGAATTTCAATTAGCCTAATTTTTAATCGAAATTTTTACATTAGAGAGTGTGGTAAACGCTTAATTTTCCTTGCAACGTGTCTTTACACCTTACATCACAAAATAATATGGTTCAGACCTGTATGAAAATAAATTGAGGACGAAAAATATTTTGGTCGCTTCTGTGAATATAATACACGTAGGTGGCTGGTAATTTGAAAGACAGTGTGAAACAACGGGATGAATGAGAAACAGTGAAGGTCATGCAAAAGAAAGTAAAAGAGAGAACTGTCACTAATTGGGAAATTAAGCAGAAGGTGCTATGAGACATGTGTGCTGGTGTTAATGAGGAGGAGAGTATATGCAGTCTTCTTAAAAGGTTTCGGGGCATTTTGCTGTGGCTTACTAGGTAGACTTAAAGACATATGTGTCAGTCGGTCTGTGGATTAGTTAGCACAAAGTCTTGAGGATTTCCAAAATCCCAAAGTTTTGCTAACAGACCAGAGAGATGCAAATGGGGGTTTACTACTTGAAGGAACACACACACACACATCATATAGTGTCTTCTTATCTTCATTCAGTTTTTTCTTCAACCTGATCCACTTTTGGATTCACTCATTCCCATTCTACAAGATGAATCTCTACGGATGCAGATGATATTGTACCAAGTGGTGGTGGTGGCAAGCGAATGCAGAACAATCGACTCTTACCTTCATTTTTCATACGAGAGATACATAAAATCCGTCGGGTGGAAAACATCTCTCATTCTCCTCTTGTTTTTTATGAACGACTTGAGTGTACGTAAAACATCGTGAGATGCTCGTAATGGCCAAGATTCGAATGGCACATTAACGTGAATTAGTTTGAATCAGGTGTTTGCTAAGAGTGGAGGTGTTGCTGATTTCAAAAAACCTCAACCCAACTTCGCCTTCGTCTGCAGTTAACAAAAATATTTCCTCAAGTAAGGCTGTGCTAATAAAAGACGCTGCTGCGGAATCATCAGCGAAAAACCTCTCAGTTAAAAAAACCAGTGTGGAATATTCATTCGTTTATCTTCGAGTGAACATTTCCTTGTGATTATTTCTTGAAATATACCAAGAAATCTCTACACAGTGACCTACTACAAGAAGCTTACACATCGGATTTTGTGAATTTCATGAATCATCGTCCTCCATGTCCACTCAAGAAGATTGCGGATGAGACTCAGTTCTACTTATTCCTGTCATTGTTCAACTCAAGCCGATGATAATCATGAAGTTGTGTCTGGTGAGTGACATTCTTAGCGCATATTTGCCTTTTATTCATTGTGTCCATTTAGTTTTAAGAGATTTGTCTTGTCTTTCTGTATAACCAGTGCTTAATTACCCCAAGATTTCCTTCGTGTTGCAATTTACTACTATTTTACTACTGTTAATGTGGACGGGGAAACTAGAGAAGTGCCAGTGATGATGGTGTAGTTGATTGTGAGTGCAGAAGCTCACAATAAATCAGATTCAGATAGTATAGCTACTAAGCTACCGACCCTGTGTAGCTATTTTGTTAAACTTACCAAACACCAACCACAAATTAAAGTATCAACTTCCCTCACTGTCAGTCAGGTAGGTTAGGGACAAACTGGCAGGTTAAGCTGAGACTACCTTGGTGCTGTCCATTGTCTTGTCTCGCTAAAGACTATACAGCTTAATCTCCAGTACAGAATATATAGACTCTTTCCAGGTCATCACATGCACTTACAATTTCCAATGAACTTGACTGACTAAGTCTGAGAGTGATACTAATTTGGTACATAGTTTCGTACAGTCAACAGTGTAGTTCATGTCCAAGGATTTTAAACAACTTGAGAAATGTCAAAATGTGACGTATCACTATGAACTAATATTTTTTCCGGACACTTGCCCTACAGTGTACAATTTTTCATCTTTCTCAAAATTAGTTACAATCAATAAGTTATGGTTTAAAATGAAATCACAAGGTACCCATCATGTAAACTCGCGTTTTGTGTTAACATTTCCCTTCTGTACACTTAATAGTATAGTTTAATAGTAACTTTAAGAAATACGTATATGCATTTTATGGGTCTTGTGAGTTAAAACTTAAGGAGGAAAGTCCTGAAGAAAAATGTGGTTTGATGCTTCTTGCTGTATTCACAATTGAAAAACATTATTATTGCAGTGGTAAAATAAGTTGGCCACAAAGGTGTCAGTTTGAAATCTTTGAAGTTCTTCGAAGGAAACAATATATTACACGACTAGTCCATAGCTTAAACACAGAAATCTAAAAACAATTTGATTCCCGTTGCAACATAAAACCTCTTTATAATTACGTCTACAATTCGTAGTTCCGTTTAAAAACTACCTCAAGTCAACTAAGCAATGTATACTGTGTTTCTTGCAGATTTTGATAGCAGCTGGAGTGGTGCTGTTTGACCTATGCGAGTGTACATATTGGGGAGACCATTTAGCAATGGGGTCAGAGAGACTGCAGCGCATAGCTCCTCCACCTCATCATCATCATCCTCGGGATGCTAGTAACACTAAACTAATGAGAAGTCATCGTCACATAAATGCTCACAATAACTTCCACCGTCCTCGTCCAAGAATGCACAGACCAATGCCTCCAATGGGTCCACCACCTCCAAGACGTCGTTCTCGACATCCACCAAGGCGTCCTCCACCTCCTCCATTCAGAAACGGCATGAAAGACCAACAAGGGTCCACTATGATGCTCCAGCAGATGAGTTCTTCTAACCATTTCCCACATGTGACCCACATGCATCCTCCTCCTCGTTTACCGCAATCTCCAAGACGCCCTGAAATGTTCGAAAGACCGTTCTTCCAACAGGACGAAATAATCCATGAGTCAACAAAACATTCACCAGTGACGGTGTCAGTAAATGACCATCCAAATCCCAAACTAGTCTCACCCCCTCCACCAGGAGCTCCTCCACAACCTCATGGATACTTGTCTTCTACGTACAAAGGGTGGAAACCAATAGTAAAGCCGTTGCAAGAATCTCATCTGAGACAATCGAAACTCAATGAAAAGGAAGGATACAGTAGGAAACCAATTTTTCCTTTTGGACTTGCACCTCCACATGATTCTGCCATTCAAGCCAGCAATGCTGTCCAGAATCTTAACCTGAACACTTTATTCAGAGAAGATACCGGACGTATGAAATCTGGAGTTCCCAATGAAAAACCTCAATTCCACTCTACACGTTTGAGACCAGAGTCTGGAGATATCGCCCCGTTTCCTTCTAATTTCCACCAAACACCTTGGAGCAACAACCCATTTAACTTAGCAGTCAGCCAGTCTGAAGAAGTTCTTGTGAAAAAACCATTCCCCAAGTTCCAACCGAAGCCGAAGCCAGCTTCAGGCGATTCACCGCCACCTTCAGATGTTCCTGAAAATGGACAGTCTCCTAAATTCCCCAAACTGAAGTTTAACCGACCAAAGCCCAGGCCACAAGGAAAGCCACCGACTGGGGGACCAACGACTGAGTCAGATAATCCCAAGACTTCTCCAGGACCTGGATACACACCACAATCCGAAGAGATTCAGAACTCGTCTCCAAACCAACCTCCACTTAACCTTAAATCCAAGTTAAGCAGTCGTGGTCGAGTGCGAGTGAGGACTAAGGTTATCAAACCATTCCCATCATCATCCGCTGAAGAAAGTCTGCCCCCAGCTAAGCCATTGCAACCATTCGAACCTCCTCCTCCTCCTGCCCAACAACCTCCACGAAATAGGAACCCCTTTCCTACTAACCAGGAACAATCCAGACCTCCAACTCCTCAAGGACCTCCTCAAAGACACCCAGGACCTCAATTTCAGGAAGGACCACCACGAAACCTTGAACATCACCCTTCAGAAGATCACACCACCTTCCAGCATGGAAGACCCCAAAGCCGTAACAATACTCGAGGAGGTCCACCTCCACCACATCCATTCCAAGGAGATCATGACTCTGGGAACTACAGATCTCCAAACCAAAACTTCCACGTGAGACCTCCACCACCCCCTCACCAAGACGTCCGTCAATCAAGCGGAAGTGACGAAGAGCCCAACACAGTTTACAAAGAACCCGTGGGTCACATTAGACTAGGAGCAGGTGTACGACGTAAACGACCTCAGCAATCTCCAAAACCTCCAGGCATTCCTCAACAGCAACTGGTAGAAAACTCAGGAGAACCAGCTTCTGGGCAGAATGAGGCTAATGGAGGAGGACAAGAGGCTTTTAACGACTTCTACTACCCACCCGGGTTTGCCCAAGACCCGTCTAAAAATCCGGGAGCACATCCGGTGTCTTTTATGACTATGCCAGGTTCTCAACCACAGGTAATACATCATCCCTACGAGAACATTCAGCAGCCCGGACAACCCCAGCAGCAGCAGCAGCAGCCCCACCACCACCAACACCAGCAGCAGCAGCAACAGCAACAGCAGCTGTTCCCAATTAATGTCATGAGATCCCCACCTTCAGAGCCACAATACCAAAGAGGCAGTTCCAACCCTGTGCACAACTACGTGAGAAATGAACACCACCCTCGGTATATTCCCCACCAGCACAACGGTGGTGGTGGTGGTGGTGGTCACCAGTATGAAGACAGACGCCAAGAAGTTGGACAGTTCCAACAGCACCACGGGTTCCGGAACCAACACACTCCAACCGCAGCATTCCCTTCTAATCATGAATCAACTTACTCTTCTCCCAACCCAAACAGCATTGGACCCCAAGCCTTCCCGTCTTACCACCCGCAGTACAACAATAACAACCATCCCCACATGCAATTCCCGTCTCACAGTTCCCCTGAAGTCCAACATCATCCCCCACCACCCAGTGGTCACATGAGGAATCCACACCATCACCACCCCCACCACCCCAGCACCACCATGAGAAACGGACCCTTCTTCCACCATCCTCACAATAAACACCCGCAAGCATACATGCCTTCGTATTCCATGTCATCTTCAGTCAACAGCTACGAAGTCAGAGACTCGAGTGAGCCCAATCCATTCATGTCATCTCCTTCTACACTTCCATTCATCCCACCTTCTGGACCCACTGGACCTACTTCTCCCACTTCCCCATCACTCCCTCCCACTTCTCCCGGAGGAATATTTAGCTCAACCACTCCCCATTCACATGGCAGAAGACCTGGAGTAGGACCAACAGCCCCAAGTAGTCCTGAGTACTCTCCTTCACCCTTTGGAAGTGGAGAGTACGACAAGATCCCCATGCAGTTCGCAGAACAACTCAGACCAATCCTCAGAGATGAAGTGCCTTCCCAAACTCAACAAGTTTTGAACGAGAGACACGCTCATCAATCTCCAGAGATCCATCCTCCATCCACTTTCTTTGATGACTTCTTCAAGCCATTCGATGAGACGTTTAACAACAATCCTGAACAAGAGTTGGACTCAAAGCCTTCCAGAATTGTGAGCAACCAAATTCAGCCTCCTTCTCATCATCAGAATGGAGGAAATGGAGGAGTAGATAACTACAAGGGTGCTCAGTCCAATCAACACGTTCAAGTGGTCCCACATCCTCACACGGAAACATATCCGCATCGCTCAGCTCCTCAAGGAGCCTCTCAGAATTTCAACTCCCATTCGCCTTCTGCTTCAACAGTCCATGAAACTACGGACACTTCCTACACTGGACTCCCATCCACTACTGCTGATCATCATGAAGACATTAATCCCTATCCTCATCAGACCTGGAGTAAACTGAAGAAAGATGATGTGGGTGTGTCATCTACTGAAGCTGTCCCACATCCAACTACTTCTACTTCCCATAATAGGAAACTTACTACTATCATTAATAAACATGGACAAGGCAATAGACAGTCTGAAGTTACTATGTCCAATTCAAGAACTAGGATTCGAACCCAAACCCAAAGTCACCCTACAGATAATATTGACGAGGTTACAACATACAAGAGTTCGTTTTCCCATCCAAATCGTGGAGAAAAAGATATGGCGCCTGTAGAGAGTAACAACATCAGTCCTCATGATGACCATGAAACCAGTTCCAGTACAATTCATGAGGAAGACTTGGTTGACTCCAATACTCCCCATAGCATCCAACAAATACATCATGAGGAACAAACTCTTCCCAAGAGTACTCAGCCTGAATCTACTGATGAATCTGGATTCAACAAGTCCAGACGACCCATAAGAAGGCGGAGACCTGAGACTGCAGTTCGAAGGAGGTACTTTTCATCCCGCGTCAAGTCCACGACAGATTTAGGGAAGGACGTTGCCAACACTACAGTACAGCCTGATGAACCCAAGGAGACTCATACGGAGAATGATGAGCAGACTCATCCTTTTGAGTCTCAAAGAGGCCCAGTTTTAAGGCGAAGGAAGTTGTTTCAAACTCGAAGAAACCCTGCTGGAGGGTCAGGAGGAGGAGGTGGAAGACTGAGAACTCCCGAAAGGAAAGTGACGAGCACTGGTGGAGGCAGTTCTACCACTCAGAAATCCTCCGACTCAGAATCCGTGACTTACGGAGAAAGTCAGTGGTTCCGAATTAAACCAACAGATTCCATGGAGTCCTCAACTTTTCACTCGAGAACCAACGGACCATCAGATCACACCTTTAAAACGACAACGGAAAATGAATTAATTAAACCTAAACACTCATCATCTCGTGTGTCAGAAATTGAACTCCTTCCGTTGGAATCAACGACGACGGAAGTCTTGAGTGGAGAGGAACCTCACAAACCTTTGTATAGCTCCAAGCACACCATCAGCTTCAAAGAAAGTCGTAAACTTTCATCAAAGTAGGAGAGGCAGAAGCACTAGACAGTGATGGATTTCTCTGTACAGATGAATCTCCTAAAACTACTTTCCTAACATGAAAGTCGCATGTTACCATATAGAGCTCTTTGCATTCATTCAGAGATCTGTGTGCCACATGATCATACATTTATGCTTATACAAAGCAACCTTCATGACAACCGAACTTTTATTTCCACACTTAGTCTTTAGGAGAAAGTGCAATTGTTTTATTCATATTTTACATTAGTCCAGATGAGTCTTGCAACAAATATTCCAGGTGTGAACCTCTATACTCTCCCAAGATAATATATGTGTATGCATACAAATCTTGATTGTCGTATAGTCTTAAAGTATGTTTATAGATAGTTCGTCTACCTTGCATTTGAGGGGTTGTCTTCTGCGTGAAACTTGAGAAATTTTCATGCAAACAATAAGACTTTTATTTTTTTACTCTTGCAAAGGTGACACATAAACTATTCAAAAGCATTTGGAGCTTCACATAGAACAATTATGTCTCTGTTAAAAGCAGACTCTTACAATGAAACATGTTCATTATTAACCGATGAGGGGTATTTTTACATACAAACCAGACAAGAAACTAATGAGAGGTATTCACCATAATCATTCAAAGATTCACACATTATTATTATTGTTACTTTGTTTTGCAAACTGTTATTTTTATATGTTTCTACATACAAATTTATTTATTATTTATTACGGGTTGTTTGTAAGACATTTCTAAATTGTCAGATTTTATTTCTGTGAATTTTAGTTGTTCATTAAACATGAGGTGTTTCGTGCCAACGTGAATGTGTGTTTTGTTAAATTGGTATTTGGGAACATTAGATTTATTTGCATTTGAAAGTTTCGTTAATATGGGATGAGTTTGTAGTTCCTGTTTTTTATTACAAAAAGCAGAGAGAATGATTTGGCCAATTGAAACGAGTGTCGCAGTGCTGAGTATCTTTGTAAAATTGGTCACAGGAAGTTGAGTGTGTTAGAGAAACTCTCAGAATGATATATTTTGGAATGTAATGAATGTGCGCTTCATAATCTACTATATGCAGCATTGTTATTGTGTGAGAACCCTCCGTCAACTTTCTCCACCCAGGAGGACTACTCCTTTCTATTCCACTCGTACATTTTAAGGAAAGAAAGAGCATCTATCAACTTTATAGCACCAATTCCCTTCGGCCCGAGTGCATTTCTGGTAGACACAAGTGAAGAACTGAAAAGCATTGAGAATGCTTTTAAAACGGACCATCAGTTGTATCATAAAATAATATAAGGGAATAAGCATGAGACATGAAAAGCTATTTGGTTCGTCTCAATTTATTCAAAGAGTATAAAAACCAAGGTTCGTAGGTTTGTGAGCAGTATCCATTTGTGATTGCCTGCAGAGAGAGAGAGAGAGCACTTTTCCTTCATGTCTCATTTTCCTCAAGGCTTTATTGAGAAAAAGCACGAGTTCCGTATCATCTTCCATACTTCTGTGATTATGAATAAACAACTTGGTTTCCGAGGATTTTTATGGAGTGAATGTTGATACTGTTTGGAGGGAATGGTGAGTAGGTTAAAGGTCTGGTGTTGAGTGTGAGAGAGTCTGGGAAGAATGACTGACTTAAGGAGAGAAATGGGGAAAGAATGAAATTATGCAAGAGCACAACCGACTGAGGAGAGAGAGGGGCGAAGATGCAATATCCGGCAATGACAGTTTTGTGGGCTGTGATAAAGCATGAACGTATCGAATCGGAGATAAACCCAGGCGGTACAACTTTTCTTATTAAAGGCCAATATTGAAAATGACTTTGTTGAAAAAAGTGAGGATGCTTTTTATTCTCACTCCCTTACATATACACTTCTTCACGTCACTTATGGAGTAGAAGAAGACTGGAGAGTTTCATTGAAACACTTTCTGACTTTGGAAAAGGGAGAGAGAGAGCAGTTTGGTAACTTGAAGGAAAAAGGAGGACACGAGTGTAACAAAATGATATGAATAGGGAAGTCCTAGTTAATATTTATATAACTTATCATCACACATGCATATGTGCATATGTGAGAAGGGAAAGAAGTTTTAACTGGTCCCAGAAGGAAGGCGACGATACACTCACCCGTATATTTATACGTATATGTGTATCTGTACTTATAAAGAAGGCTTAGGAAACCCCTTTCCATGCATAAATGCGATTCCTACTCTCGTCTTTCCTCTTTCTTTTTGATACAATTCGAGAGAATTCCTCTCCCAAAGAGATACCACCACGACACTATTACCATTCAGAGAAGAGAAGACGATCCCTTCTTTTAAATGTCTAGAAAAAGACTGGTAGGGTGAGTATCAGAAACGCCTGTGTGCCTATTTGGTGGTGAAGTATGACTTAATGCTTTCGCTGGAGGAAGAGAAATACTTTACTTCGAGAAAGGGAAAGCTGCATTTCGTTAACATGATGTATATCTGCTCCTCTGCTGCTTGCTCTCCTTTTTTGTATGTACATTTCATTCTAAGTGCGGTAGTGGAGAGCTGGTGACTTCACAAGATCATATTCCTCATCCGTTTCGACCCACCCCTTTTCCCTGTGTGTGTATACATGTGAAACTTTTAGTTAAATCTTCTCATCTCAGTCAGACTCTTTATGCCCACAATGTAGAAATGGCTTTACTCTCTACACCAAAAATCCTAAGATGTTCCTTACCATGTCTCCCTCTCCACCCTCGGATAATCTTTGACACTCACCAACCTCTTCTCCAAGGTCCCATCAACTTTCTCCTCTTGAATAAAGTTCACGGGACTAAGTGCCATAATGGACTACATCTCATTTGACAAAGGCACTCTGATCATTCCACACATGTACCATTGCGCACTTACCCTTCCACTGAATTTCTTAACGTCAAGAAAAAACTCTCAGACTTTCTCCTTCACGGCAGCCTGTCGCTCCACCTCAGCCTACACTTTGTTGAGGTTCGTTGCTTCCACACATTAGGATTACGGCTTCAGCTTCAAACAATCCTTCTCTTTCTTATATACTTACTACATTCAATGAACACATTCTTCCGATTCGTTTACACTCTACAATACGAACTTCTGTTTACTCTACCTCACTCACTAAACAGCATTTCCTTCAATTAACATTACGAAGAAATCGCTAAAAATACATTAAAGCATCCCCTAGATTTACCGAAAGTACCTCGAAACCTATCCTTCTTCCTTATTACTCTCTAATGAATTGCTTTTAATAGAAACTTCCACGTAACTGACATGTCGTTACGAAGAACGAAGGTTTCTTCCCACAGGATGTCATTTTATCTGTCAAAAATACAATGGATTTGCATGACATTCCTAAGCTAAGCAGAACCCCCGGTAGGAGTCTGAACCCAAAGCAAGTCTGTGTGCAGTCAAGTCATCATAAGATTGAGGAATTTATAATATGTCCTTTGTTATTCCAGGAGCATCCATAGAAGGGTTTGTCATGCAAAGTGAGGTTTTTAGACAACACAAGCACGATGTAGTTCATAAAACGGAGATTGCACTAAACATAGAAGTCACTGGACAAAAATGGGGAACAATATTCACACATCTCGATTTGTAGATTCGCTATTAGTCCTTCAAAAGGAGAAAAACTATTCCCTATGCAGTATGCAGAGATTTGAGTGAGTTTATTGCACGAATGAAATGGGATTCTCTTCAAGTGTCATTTCATCTCCCTTCAAACACATGTTAATATGTTACCCTCCAATCTTTTTATGTTTCAAATCTGAAAATGTCTTCTAAAGTTCTGACTCTCCGGGTTGAATTATATCATAACCATCTACGACCAGCACAATCGCCCCTATATACTTGTGAATACGGATCAATCTGTACGACCAGTCTTTCGAACAAGCCATGCATACCCCTACTTTCACTTTTTTCATTCACGCATCTTTTTATTCCTAGAAAGGAAAAACTTCCTGTGGGACACACTTAATACTGACGTAGCTCAAAGAGAGAAAGAGAGTCCTTCGCACGTCCATCATTTGTACGGCTTTTCATACTTAATGGATTGTACTACCAGCATCACGCTTTCTACTTCCCAACTCTCTCCTGCCTGACCATACTTTTATTGTTATTGGTTATCTCTATACACAATCCAATCCCATTAGTTCTCCAATTGTATTATACCAATGGACTTTACACTTATGAACATTACTACGCAAATGTGCCCATTTCCTACACTGCCATTCCTCTAGCAAAATACTAAAACAACTCTCAATTACTTATGCACGAGAGATTATTTTCACATAATTAATTATACGCTTATTAGTACAACCAACCGAGAGAAACGAATTTTTACAACAATTGAGTTCACGAGTTCACCGAATTTCGACTGTTGCTTGAATAACCCTGTCACAAGTTAATAATTAAACATTAACTGATGATGAGAAGTCTCTGGTGACACAATTAAAAGTTTGATCATCAATATGAGGTACAATTAGACTTAATGTATTTATTACAGACAGACTACTTCTTTGCGTAATGACAGAGTAGAAAATGCAATGAATAAATTATTTAGTAGCGATGGATGCTGCTGAAATAAATTACATTCGTTCTAACGTTACTGGCATACATAAGATTTCTTTCTACCCTTCGTTCTCCACCACCTGGAGCACTTCAATAAAGAGGAGAAAATCTTGTTGAATTTTCTCCAGAAGGGGAAATGTCAAGACTACTTAGATGAGACGATGATGGTACACAGTTTGAGGGAATCATCATAAATGGTCTCTGCTACTCTTGGAAACATCTCTTTCGTATGAATGTATGCAAGGGAAATTTTATATTGGGGAGCCACCGCACTCATGTCCAACTTGGTAAATGCTCCTGGCTATCATTTGGTTATATTTTACTGTGGTATCGTTTCGTTTTGCGGGATTGTAACCGCATGACAAAATGCCTGCAATTAAATGACTTCATACGAAAGAGTCCTACTGGTAGTTACACATGAAATAGATTTCTGGCTGTGTATGTATGAACTTCTCTGTCCCTCAAGGTATATATACATACAACATCTGAGCCCAAATGTGCATTTGATTTGTCCAGTGAACTTCCTCAACTGCCGTGACCATTGCTTCACCAAGTTTCATTGCATAAGTGAGTTACGCAAGGAGGACGCTAAACACTCCAAAAAGCAGAGGGAGAAAGTAACATCTGTGGAAATACAGATATGATACTGCCCTCCGTGCATTGGCATTTCATCGAAAAATTCAAGGCTCCTCGAAAGTATCACTTGCTACATGAATGTTTTAAACATAAGCTCTTAACTTTACGGAGGGCAGCTAGGAAGTGAAAGACATGGAAAGAGGGACTGTGTTAAAAGTGATAACACACACACAGCTCACACTGTACTTTGATCGGAATGTTGGCAAGGGAAACTAAGAACCGTCAGCAATTTCATCGATATTGCCTCAGTAATGATTGCACCTCATAACCATTTGCAGTAGCTTAGATATCTCTCCCGTTGCCTTGTGTTCATATCTCATGCTACACAGCTTGTCTCGTGATGTTCATCATGAACTGAATCTAACATCAGAATCTCTTTCCCAACTTGTTACAACTTCTTTTACAGATGTCTCCAAATCTTCCATCAAATCTTTTAGGGAAGAATAGACTTATTGTACCCTAATCAGCAATTATCTAAGCTTATGGCATCAAAAAGGCTATTACTCCTTAAGTATTGACATTTGATTAACCTGTGTTTTCACTTGTTCAAGCCACTTTCCCAACAACTTTTCAATGAGCACTTGAGGGTGTTGAAGTAGTTCAATTATGTTCTGGTTTTTACAGCCAAGTGGGGACCCTTACGCTTTTATCGAATTTTGGGAACATCATGCCGCAGCAGCTGCCTTGGCTGCTATGAATAAACGAAGCTGCTTTGGAAAGGTAAGCAAAATACAATTTGGCACATGAACAGCTACTCTATAATACTCATGTGCTGTTTACATGTTGATGGCATCAAAGCACCTCTTGCGTGCCTTTCATACACGCTACGAGCTTTAAATTTAATTTCAAGCTTCTATATATACCAGGAGAACAATGATCAGAGTGTGTTAAGAAAATATTTTTCATAAATTTCCAGAAAGTATTCTGGAAGACATAAATCTCTCACCCTCAGATCGCACTTTCTTTAGTGTGTGTGTGCATAGGAATATCACGGGGTGTGAAAAGACTAAAAAGCACGCAGCTTATGTGAGCCTCGCATTCTTGTGTTCTACGCTACTGTGTAAAATGTTCAGCAGCAGCGCCTTTGTTGAAAGGAAAGTGAAGGCTTTCTTTGTTGTTTCTCTGTTGCAGTAAATTTTGTGTGGAATTGAAAAATTGAGTTTGGATGGATTCGATCCTTCTTGGTTGTTGTTATATGAGCTGCTTTGGGCGAGAAACAAAGTACTTTGACGGGGAGCTGCAAATACATTTACCGAGAGAGCGAGAGAAAGGTTGAAGGTTCCCTTGTGGAACGCTGTCTGCAGTCACAACATGCTTTATTGCATATCTTGGAAATTGGAATGCTATTCAACGTCTTACAAATCTTTCCTCAGAAGTGAAAACAGCACTACCAGTAGCTCCGTAGATTTTGGAATGCCACGTCGAATATTTAATTAAATCTTCTTTTGTTTGATCTTCAGTATGACTCTGAAGATTGATGAGTAACATCTTTCATTCACACTTTAGAAGGATCCAATTCCTCATTGTTTAATCCTTTGAATTCCCCGTTTAGTGTCACGCATCAAACTCTGTATATAGGTTTGCAAGTAATCGATTTAAAATGCTGTGATTATACGGGTCTACTATCAAAGACTCTGCACTGTACAATAAAATTTACAATGGTATCTTATGTTCTTCTAGTGATGCAACATTTGTCTTAACACATGCAACGGTATTGGTTTCACAAACACAATCTATTTTAACTAGTTTTGTTTTGCAAGCTGATTTACACAAAAGTTCAAATAGTCTGCACAACTTAATGTAATAAGTCAAAGTACAAGAATCTTCAGAGTTAGAAGTGATCATTCTGCTTGTTTGTATGTAAAAGATGTTTACGTAAACTACCTTTTGTATAGCATTAGCAGTTGTCACAAAATGAGTAACCTTCTTGTCGTTTTGACAGGTTTAATCTCTGAAATACGTCCTTCTATTAATTAAACACTCAGCAAAGATGTTGCATAACTTTTGACTCGGCTCGTTTTGTCGTAATGATTAAATCGTTTGCAACTTTAATTATAAATTCTTAAATTCATTTGTTCAAAGTCTGTATATAATAAAAAGCCATCGTTACGTTATTCATATACTATTTACAAAATAACATGTTAATTATGCTCAAATCAATTAAATGCCGTGTTTGAAACACTACATGATAAAGTCAAAAGTATATTGTGCATTATTAATAACCTCGCGTAGCTAAACTTTTAGCGTTGTAGATTCGCGTAAATTTTCACTTCGGTGCTAAACCGCTCATAGTGAGTAGAGAAGAGATTAAAAGACTCCTAGAGGACCACTTTGAGTTTGTCACATTCTTTGTCTTAACTTCCGTGATGTTTTGAAACCAGTGAAACTATTCAGGATAAATATTCTGAACACAGAAACTTCCTGGGACACTTAGGACAGCCAGAGAAGTGAGAATGGATTGATCCTAAAAGTGAGAAACACGAGCGTGGTGAGATTAATGAAGAGCATTCCGTCGCAACTATTCTATCCTGAAACCCTGATTGTACTCCTTTTTAAAGTGATTTACTGATTACAACATACGAAACAGTTTCTCTCTCTTGGTTTTATGAATGATCTACTTTCGGAGTTGGTTAAACAAGTCTATATAACTTGTAGGAATGTATTGAAGTGAAACTCATTGATGCATCATCATCATCGTATCAATCCCTCTTTCCCTGTTCAATCCTCTTCTGTGTTGGACCGTATATAAAGGAACTATTGAGTGTATACACACATAGTCTGTGAAAGCGCCGTGCCAAAAGGAAATGCAACTTCGTTTGAGTTTGGCTATGATAAAGGAAGTGTACAGAAGAGTAGGTGAAGAATAGGAGAAAGCAGGGAGGGTGAGAGAGATACACGTTTGGAGTGTAAGGGATCAAGCAGTAGGAAATGGAAAGAGAGTGCGAGGCAGACGTGGTTGTTGAATGGAATGGAAGATAATACAGTTCATGGTGCAATAGCTTTTGTGTGCGGGCGGAGTACTTATTTCTAAAAGACACAATTAATAGCCCAACTAAAAGACTTGTACGCTTGTCTGACTTTGGTCTTGATTAATTGCACCGTTATTATTCTCATCCTCTCTCAGTGAAATTTTTTATCACTCAAACGCCTTTGGGATTCAGACTCTCCTTATAACAGAGAACATGTTCCGGAGTGTCTCTCACTCGCTATGTACACCTCCTCCGAGGAAAAATAGACAGTCCTGCTTTGATCCTTAAGCCATTAAATAATTCATCAATTCACTATCCTCCTCGCTCTTTGAATTCAATTGATCTGTTCTGTAGTAATGAACACGGAGAGAATAGAATGCATCTTGTCCTCTGTCTTTTCCTGGAGAAAGGAAGTATGTATATATATTCACTTGTCTAAATCTGATTATGCGTGTGTGTGCACCTTTTGTCCGTAAGAATATCTCTCATCTTCTTGTATAATTGTTGACTTTGAATTCTCTGGAGTTAAACGACACTTTGAAGATAGATGCCGTATGGATTAATCAATTTCCACTTCATATTTTATTTCTAGACCCTCCGCATACTTTTTTTTATGGAGAAGTCAGTGTCCATTTGTAGTTAAGAAGTTTGTAGGGTTTCTTACATGATAGTATGGTGTAGATACATTGAGATTCTGTCTCATTCGCGTTGATCTCGATCCACCGTTCTACCACTTTCACTCTGTGAATGCGATCTCTATCGTCGTTCAGATGGGCCTTAACCCCACATGATCGAAAACAAACGATGGTCGGAAATAAGTGAATGGCTTCCTAGAATGGTCTTTTTGTCGGAGTTCTCCTCATTCGATGGATTTATGAAGACATCTTCAAGAATGGGAAATAAATGCACCCCTACTACATAACATCAGTTACCTGATATATTACGCTAGCAAAGATGTGTACAACAGAGTATTCAGAGAGAGAGGGGCTCTGCAGTTTAGTGTTGTATGTCCCTGTGTTTCGACCCCGTGCAAATTCGAATGTATCTAATGGTCTGAGTCGGACTTAGTTTTGCGACTGTAACTGAATGACTGTGGTCAATTTACGTAGAGAGTCGAGTACGAGAGTTCTCTGACTGCGGTGGAATAAAACGGTTGAAGGCTGATGCTGAATCATGTAGGGTTTTTAGAGCTCCGACAGGCAAGATGCATAGCAAAAGTGTGGAAGGACAACGTTTGGTTGTATAGACACGGGAAGGGTTGCATAACGCGCGTGTTGGAACCAACCAGCACCGGAAACGTGTTTCATTGTCTCGAGATACAACTACTGGAAAGAGACTGAGATTTCATCCTTTTTCTTTGATAACCTTTACTCCTTTCTCCAGTAAAATCTTGGAAGAGGATTACGTTCCGTGCATTTTCCACGAGGCGAGGATCTACGGAATGGAGATGGAAGTTTCACTCGAACGACATTTTCTCTCCACTGGGCTTGGCTCATAGTGTTTAATGATAGAACCCACTAAATATGTATCCATTAAGGATCTGCTTAGTTGAGACGGACGAGACAGACGGGCGGAGATGGTAAAAGCTTCTTTCCATCTCATTCTCCCCAAAGCCACTGGAGAAAGCAGGAATGGAATTATATGGGATGTGTCCTACAGTCTCGCCAGCGATGATACTCCTAATAATTTTATTTTATTCCGTTTCCACTGATCCATTGCCGCAATCTCTGGTGGTTAGTCGTCACTTAGGAACGATTAGTACTGCCCTTATCACTCCTACACTCTGCGGATGCGAACAATGCAAAGGACATACAGACAGTTGTTATACGCACTATAAATTATACTCGAATTATGAGGCGCTCTTGTTAATTGGCAGATTAGTTCTGGCACAAGCCTAAGTCAATAGTTACTCATTCGTTGTGTTGCTGCTGTTGACCTTATCCATCACTTAAAAGATTTGTGGTTGTTTCTCATGCGTCCCTACACCTCCATTGTGTCAGCTCAAGAGATCACGAGCTTATAGAGGTGCTGAAATAGAAAGGTTAAAATACGATCAGGAAACTGGAATGACTTGATATATGTGTGTGGAAAGGTAGAGACTCGTAGAAACTTAAATAATTTCGTGTGGTGTACTGCAGAGGAAGTAAAGATGTTCCGCAAGAGAAAGGTGGACGAGTCAACCTCGACGTGGCTAAATTCAGGAGGAGGGGAGAACCTCTACGTCTCTCTGGTCATACCCAGATGCATGTTTTTATTTCGGAATTACGTGCGGTTCTCTCTTCACTGAATTCACAAGGGAGTCCTATATGCTCTGTGTGTGGATCCAAATTCGTCCACACACTTTCTCCATCATCATTCAAACTCTTGGCGTCAACAACCACCCTGCTGTTTTCTCCGACTGTTGTAGTAATGCCACTTCACAAGGATACGGTCACTCTTCCCGACTCCACCTTATCCAGCACGCAACTCTTGGACACTATCAACCACATTATCATTACTTCTTTTCCTTCTTCCAGAATTAAAATCAATTCTGTCCTCACATTGGACTTTCTCCAGAAGATGTTGAAATAATCTTAAACACTCCAAGTCCCACTGTGCATGTCCCAAAGATTACTTTGCTATTGATCTCATTCCTGCGTAATCTTTTGTGTAAACTTGGTTTAATTTAAAACCAGGTGGAGCGTGCCATTCAACCGGTTGCTTATAGTAAGGGTTTTTCTTATAAGGCATATAAAAGTGAAAGTACTTAAATTTCCAACTCATACGGAGAACACAATGCCAAAGGTGGTTTAGCAATTGATGCTAATGAGAATGAATCCAATATCTCTGCATGTCTGGAGGAGCTGCTGGTAAGGTTCAAGTGTCGACAATGTTGAATGGATAAAGACAATATTTGAAAAGATGAGATGTGAAAGGGTAAAGTTTTTGGTAACTTTCTAATGTATTAAATGTTTAGCCACAGGGTAAAGCTGTCATAAATTGTGAGTTGGGTAGTGAGTGAAGCGGAAGGGAGTTAGGGTCCGTCGTGGCGATGGATTCCCCTAGAAATTCCATCCACTTTTCTCCCCATGTTCCTTTTGAAATTCACACCGAAAATATTGACTTATACATAACAAACGATTTTGTTCTCGTCTTAGTTTATAAACAGAGTGTGTGTATATGAATTCCTCCGTGTGTGCTGCTGACTACACTACTGTGTTAGGGCACTCTCTTACACACTTTCCTTGCGACCATTTCTCCCGTGAAGGAGAAATATGAAGAAACCTTATTCAACAAGCATTTGTTGCACCCACTGAATGAGAAATTGTTCGTCGAAGCGTAATGTGAGAGATTTGTAGTTGTTCAACACGCAAGAGCTTTCCTATCATACAGATTGTGTTACTTAAGAGAAAGCAACGACTCCCTGTTCAGGTTCCCTGTTCCAACATCACTCGAGCTTTCAAGTGATTATCACTCCAAAATCGAACTATTAAACCGAGTTCATCACAGAAAGGAACGTCTCACTGCGCCATTGATTTCTACTGGGAAATGTCATTTGACACGTACTTCACTTTCTCCGCTAAGTAAAATGTCTAATGGATTGATGAATTCTTACTGGAGAGGTAGAACAAGTGGAAATACTTTCTGTTAGTTTAATTCTTTAGGTACATAATGATTAATGATTTAATAAAGATTTTCACACAGTTTTCGCAGAGATTTAATGAAATTGAAGGAAA